>KK116281.1:718167-741133 GCA_000611955.2 Stegodyphus mimosarum
CTATCACACATCAAAGGTACAGGCGAAATTCGAACTCGGAATCTCTTGTTTACTAGACAGGCGCTTTAACCAACTGATAAATTCATTTCATATAGCCTTACGGGAGGGTATAAATAACTTTATTATTTTATGAAGAAACAGTAAAACTTTTCTAAACTGATAAAAACGAGCTGTTTCCTGTTTTCCTGACAAGCGTTTAAACCATCTGAGCCTCTAGTCGACCACAAAGTTCACTTTACACATTAAGAACTCTGTAATTTTAGGAAGGAACTATAAAACGTTTGTGAAATGGTAAAAGTATACAATTTTCCATTCGAAGGCGACAGCCAAATTCGAACTCACGAGCTCCTGTTTACTAGATTAGGGTTTTAACCAAATGAGTTATGGCGCTTGCAGTCGATCGTTTAAATTTATTTCATATACCCCTACAGCAAAGTAATTTTATTGTTTTATGAAAAGACAATAAAACGATACAAACTGTAAAATCATACAGTCCTACCATTCTTCGAAGACGTCAGCCAGATTTCAACTCGTGCACTCCTGGTTATAAGATAGGCGACTTAACCAACTAAGACACGGAGACTCTTCTCGGTCTTGACGGCAATATAAAATTATTTTTACCATTTCATGACCAGGCAATAAAATGTCTAAACTGAAAAATATCTAATCAACTACACGCCAGTTGCATCGGTGAGATTCTGCTGTTTACGAAACAGGCGTTTTAACCAAATGAACCACCCTGCCTCCGCGCGTATAACACGACAGGGGAAAATATTTTTTCACGCTGTAATTAAATAATAAAATGTTACGAAGCAGAAAAACACGTGTAATCTAGCCACACGGCACAGGCACCGGCGAGATTCGAACTCGCGATCTCCTGTTTACTAGACAGGCGCTTTAACCAACTAAGCCACGGCGCCTACAGTCGAGATTTCTAAATTTTCTTTATATATAAGTACAAGGAGCTTAGCATATTTTTTTTACTTCAGAATATGCAGTCAAACCGGTGCGCATCACTGAAAGAAGCACACCAATGTCGTATTTTTTAGCAGTGATATTAATGCCATACACAGCCCAATTTGTTTTTACTGTTTGATATTATCGTCACTTGAACACCGAGGAGCAAATTTTCCCTGAAATGTTTAATTTGTCCACTTGATATTCCATCTTCTTTCATATGCAAAATAAGGCCAAACGCACCGTAATTATAATACGCTGCGTTTTTACGAACACGAAATTAAACTAATACAATAATAAATCAATAATAACACACTAATGGACAATTAACTCTTAGTAGTGTTTTACTGATAACAAATAACAAAGCTATAACAACGTACATTGCGAAAAAAAAATGGAACAGTTCTATATCTCCTATTCTACTGGGCCGATTGACGAAATTCAAATTGCGTTTTTCATGTCTTGAAAGCGCGACTTAGGATATATATTAGATTTATATAGAGCATTGTTTTAATGTAGGTGTTGTTAAGCAGAATTGGACTTTTTCTAAAATAGCATACCAGTTTTTTTTTCTGTATTTCGATTCTACGACTCAAATTATGCCTAAAAAGTAAATTTTGTAAAATTTGCTGCGAAATTTACGGAGAAATTAAAAAAATTATATTGGTGCATTTTTGTGCGCCACGAATAACTAACTCACTTAGCTAACTTCTTAATCTGTAGTAACCTATTTTCTTTTCCTTTTCTTTTCATTGTACGGGAGCTTTTTCCGCTCCCATTCATTCATTCCTTTCAAATAAGTTTAACAAAGTGCGTAAACCACATTTTCGTTATTATCGCTTATAATAAATACGTCAAATTTCTAAACGCGCCAAAGTGTAAATTCATGTATATCTTAGGAAATTTTGAATAAAAAATTCTAATTTTTGCAGGTACGCTTAGAAATACATCTACTTTAAAATGATTGCAAAACTTTTATAATTCAAAATTTTTTTGCGAAAAATTAATATAAATTATTTAAAAATAGAAGTTTTAAAAATGAATCATAAAATAGGCGAATTTTATTTGGAATGAACCTAAATTTCGCAATATGAAAGGAAGAATCAAATAAGTTTAATAAAAAAAAGAGGTATTAGTAAATATATATCAAATTCAATTAACATTGAGGAGTTAAAATTTTGAGAGCTAATTTTTTTTTTTAAAACTACTCCTGCGATTTTTGCAAAACTTGGCAGTTTGACACAATTTAAGTTGTAGAATCGAAATATGGAAAAAAAATGGCATGCCATTTAAAAAAAAAATGTCTGATTTTGTGTCAGAATACCTGTATTAGAACAATGCTATATATAAATCTAACATATATCCTAAGTCGTGTTTTCAAGACATGAAAAACGCAAGTTGAATTTCGTCAATCGGAAACATAATGGTTAGTACTTAATTACTGAACATAAAATGGCCGATTTTACAAACAAACGCGGATTTGACTCCACAATTTCCTACCCACAGCTACAAGTAAATGGTAGTTTCCAGATTATAATTCCAAAATGACCTTCCTGTTTTATGCATTATTTTTCTTCTAAAATATATACTAGCTTAATTGTGTGGACAAATTTTAAGATAGTTGTCTCTGTACTGAAAAGTGTCATAAATATTTCTGAACATATATGTACGGCTAGGCTACTTGAAGAAAGAGAGCTAAAAAAAAAGAATGAAACGAAGAGTAGCTATTTAAGCAATGCAATCTCCAACATTATTAGTCCATTTCTGTCAACTCGCTACAAGGCCATTTCTAGCCCATTGGCAAATGTTAATATCTTTGAAAGATATGAAACTCTCCATTGCTCCATAAACTGATATGTTGTTTGATTTCCAAAGCATTTCTTGGACAAAAGGGTCCAAAGTACTTCTTGGACAAAAATGGCTCAAGTACTGAAAAAATGTCAATCGTTTTTAAAATGTGAGGCGAATATAAAGATTGAGGTACAATTTCGTATCCTAGATTGTTAATTTGCTGTATGATTAACATTGCCGTTTGTTATCCGTAATCCTAAAGGTCGTTTATCATGAGTTATCCTAAAAAAAAAAAAAAAAAAAACGGCACCAGAGACTTCACTACAGAATCGAACAGGTATTGCTCCAATACACTAACCAGTTAGAGTTGGAAAATTTGGACTTGACTTTCTCTAAGGAACACCGGAGTTGTTGCATTTAAATATAAGAGGATAATAACAGAAAATTAGGCAAAGTTACATAACACCAACTGTTGAGCATACTCATTACAAAGTTAGATTATGTAAATATAATAAAATTGATACTTTGGAGGTCATTACACTGGAATTTTTACATTTTTATATAAGTAGATAAACACAAGGGATTTGATTTTGCTATTATATTGAAATGTCTGGTTCTGTGAGGATATTTGTTACAGGTAAGACTATATTGAGCTCAGATATTTCAGTCTGAAGTTCTTAAATAAAGTATTACAGTATGAATATGGGTATGATTAAGTGTGGTGGACACCCATTGTTTAACAATATGTCATATGGGGATTGTCCAACCGCACTAATTATCCAGATTCTCACTAATTATTCACTTTCACAAGGTCCACAAGGGGCCAGCTAGGCGTTGCTGTGTTTTATACTCTGTTGCATAGCTCCGCGACTTTTGTGGACAGGAAGTTTATTATGTTTATGATTTCCTTTCTGAGATGTTTGCTCTTGAGAGCATATCTCATAAAAGGATTTATTTCATTTTTTGAGTTCTGAAGTTTCAGATGATATTCAGCTGTAAGGCAGCACTTAAATAAGTAGTGTTCGAGGCTGCCTTTTTCTCCACGTACACACTGATCTGATGTAGGTAAGTTCTTTGTATAAAAGTACATTGGAAAGGGACCATGCCCGACATGAACCACGTTATTCCTGTTGTTATTAAACTGGGTGAGTGTCTACTTTTGAGAATAGTTGATAGGTCCTTCTCCCTTGTCCGCCGTTGTCCAAATAATTCTGCCACTAAGTTTAGATTCGATGGTTATGAGTTTTTGAGGTGCAAGCTAGGCCATGGCATTGATAAATTTTGCGCATTTGACTCCTAGCTGCTTCTTTGGTTAGGATATTAGCCTTCTCGCTGTCTTTTGTCCCTGCATATGCTTTCAGCTAAGTGACAAAGAAATGTTGATTGCGGGATGTTGAAGTTTTTTTTGTAATCTCTTGGATTAATTTTGATCTGTGTTGTGCGGGTTTGCAACGGCGTGCATTGCTGAAAATGACGTTTTTAGGGAGTTTGTAATGCTGTATGTTATTGCTTCCGGAAGCATTACTGATTCTGCTTGGAATACACTGTTTTGTTGGTGTAACTGAAACTTTGGCTCAACAGTTGGAGTCTATGGCAATTCTGATTGCATTGCCTTTGCTTAGGACGGAAACAATCGTAGAGAATAATTGGGGGGGGGGAATTCCTTTCTGCTTACTTCTTTTTTCATGCTTAATGTAATGTTATTTTTCTCTCCTGGGAGGTGCTCATATGGGCATACTAGTTTCTCGTATTTTTCAGCTATAAGTTCTAGGTAGTTCTAGTGGATATTTTTTTGTAATTACAGTGCTGATGTCTTCTGGAATTCTTATTCAGCCGTATAAAATGTGGAGTAGGGCTGCATTCGATGTTGTTCTGTAGCTTCCCGTGAAGTTGAGAAGGAAGAGCTGCTGGATTGCATGGCGCTTCTTTTTACTTTCTTTTCGTCATCGATTCTGCCAATATGGCTGCCCCGTATGGGCCAGTCTTTTCGGTTACTGTATAGTAGATGAAGTTTTGGGTTGGTTTGCTCATCCCCCATCCTATTTCATTCATTCGTTTTAGACTGCTTATGATTTGTAAGAACTGCTTTTAATATAGCACAGATGGTCTATAAAGTTAAGCTTTGATGCTCAAGTATTTTAGGGAGTTAACTAATATTTATTTTATTTCCCTCGATTTCGAATCTTCAAAGCCTTGTTACCGTTTGTGAAGGATTGTGGATAATTAGGGCTTGGAATTTTTCTTGAGAAATTATTAGTTTTTTCTGCTTGCCTAGAGTACTGAAATTTTTTAGTGTGTTGTTTACATTTATTTGCAATATGTCTCTGAAGCGACAAAAGCCGAATCGTCCGCGAAAGCTACGCATGTAGAGTGTTAGGGCCATTTGCGCGTTATGATTTTGTCAAACGCCAGGTTCCCAAAATCTGAACCCAGGCCTGAGCCCTGCGGACAGCTTCTGACTTGCACGAGAGAATCAAAGGCTTTTTGGAGGTCTACGCACAACAGAGATGAACGTTGATTCCGTATTTTATTTCTTTTTATCTACTGTAGAACTTTATTGATTGCATGAGCATTGAGAGCTCTTATCGGAGGGAATTCAAATTGGTACTGCCTTGCTGTGTTGGAACTTCTTATATGATGCCTGAGGCCGTTTGCTAGGACTCACTCCAGTACTTTTCCTAGTGCAGGAAGAAAGTTTACTGGACGGTAGAACCTGTGTTCTATGCATTCTGGCCTTATTAAAAAGTACTATCTGGCCTATTTTAAAACTTGTTGGATTCTTCAATTGGGAAGAGGCTTGTTTGTATATATTTATTCA
The DNA here is from genome assembly GCA_000611955.2 of Stegodyphus mimosarum. Classification (NCBI taxonomy): domain Eukaryota; kingdom Metazoa; phylum Arthropoda; class Arachnida; order Araneae; family Eresidae; genus Stegodyphus; species Stegodyphus mimosarum. Next base: position 723,734 of record KK116281.1, read on the forward strand.
TTAAACTGGAGAATAGACAAGGAAAGCTGTTGTGGAGAATCTTGATGAGATGGTTATCGATCCCGTCCGAACCAGGTGCTTTCTTGTTTGGTAGGAGTTTTATTATTTTTTAAACTTCAAAGGAAGATAATGGAATGCCTTTTTTTATTAAAAGGACTGTCTGCCCTATTTTAAAACTTGTTGGGAAGAGGCTTGTTTGTAGATATTTATTCCTTAACCTTATCTCTGAATATCCCGCGATTTTCACTGCCAAAGTATTAGAAGTAGCAAATTTTGCGCGCCCCAGAATTTTCGCGTGGATGCATTTTCCCGTCTATTTAACTGTGCAATCCGCTCTTTTTCCGTTCATAGTCTCATTTCGGCTTTTCTGTGATGTTTAATTGTTTATTCAGATCTCGTTTGATAGATGGCGTTAGTGGTCCATATTTCTGTGAAATATACAAGCATGTTTTGCACCTTTTTACGCGTTGTTTGCAAAGCTCAAAGATGTCTGTAGTTCAACTCTCAATCCCATGAGACTAATTGCTCGACATTTTGCCAAGCACAAACCCCCAAATCCCATCAAGAAAGAACCTCGTAGATAGTGTGCTTTTTGTTGCTAAAAATGAAAACTAGAAAAAAAAATACTCAAATTTGGTGCAAAGATTTTGAGACAGGACTTTGCCTCGAGCCTTGTTTCGAAGTTTGTGATTACTGTCATTTCTAATAAATGTATTGTAAGAATTTTTCATATTTTCATTAGTATATACGTTTTACCTTTGTATTTCATAAAATAAATCATAATTTAGCAAAGGTTAATTTTCAAAATTTTGCTTTTATGTGGTTATTCTTCAATTTCAATTTTTCATCAACCTTTATTTATTATGTGATTCTATATTGAAAAATACTCTTTTACAAATATATATATATATATATAACTCTAAAATGTATGTAGATTTGAAATATGTATTAAAAATCGCAATTTTTGAATCTATTTTAATAAAAAAATTACGTAGCGAGAGGGTTAAGTTGGGGAGTAGACAGGGAAAGTTCTCGTAGAGAATCTTGGATGAGTTGGTTATTGACACTTCCGGACCAGGTGCTTTCTCGTTTGGTAGGATATTTGATAATTTTTGAAACTTTAAAAGAAGAGAATGGAATGTAGTTGCTTGTTTCGGGGGGGGATATTGTTTCTTCACATACTGTGAAGTAATGAACCTTCATCTGAGGAATCGTGGAGGAATTATAGGATCCAATATTTTCTTGATGCTTTGGGTTATTGCATCTTTTTGTGCTTGTTTCGGTTGATCGAATTTAAAATAACAACCTGAAACGGATGGAACACTTTGCAGGTACATATTTTAACCACTTTTCAGTAAAGACTTTTGCTGTTGGTGATATCCTTCCTCCAACAGTTTAGTTTTCGTTTTATGAATTTCTTTTTGTACGCAGTTCTTTGTTTTGCACACATTCGTGGGCTAATTTTCTCAGTTCTCGTCTTTTTCATCTTCGCTTTTAATGCTCTAGTCTTATTTCTTTCACACTTGAGTTCGGTGGTTCACCAATTCATGCATTTTATGTCGCTTGGGCTTTTAGTCTTAATCAAGCAACCACAATGTTTTTGAATTTTGTTTTGCAGTTTTGCAATGATGTTACCTAGGTGCGCTTTGTTTTCGGATCAATTTATTTTGTTGTCGATTTCTTGGAGAGCATTTATAATGGACCTGATTGAATGTTCGTGTTCTTGACTAGGTGATCTTTGTGATGATTTGAGAAGTGATTTTGAATGAAATCACTCTATGGTGTATAGTGTATATCTGGTGCTATTGTTTGGTTTATAAGCTTTATATCTGGCCATCCGGAATATTGGTGGTTTGAAATGTTGGTTCTGATGGATTATTATTAATCACTGTTAGGTTTTCACTGATGATTAAGTCTACTTTTTCGCCTTCATGCCTTCATATGGGATTCTGCCTGTAACTCTGTCCCGATCATATGGGGAAAATTTGCGAAACTTTGTAGGATATTTGTGAGGGTAATTAAGTTATCTGTTATTTCTTTGGCTGGTGAGGAATAGAAAGATGTAAATATTATTTGTTCGTTTTCTGAATTGAGGGCTACTCTTACAATGTCTGTGGATGAGTAAATTATTGCTGGCGACTAATTTTTGTTTTGCCAAATTATTGCTGTTCCTACCGTGGTTTAATCTTTTCTTGGTGCTTGAATATATTCCAGCTGGTTGGTAGTGCTCTTATTCTCCCTTTCTAGTACGGCTCTTGGATCAAGAGGATATTTTTTGGGTTTTACGAAAGGAAAATTTCTAATTTAGAATTAATTGCTTGTGCTCTTTGGAGGTTTATTTGGGCAATTTTGACGGGTTCTTGCTATTTATGGAATTTTCATACAATTATTCAGTTTTTGGTGGCTTGGGGTAATTCTGGATTATTCGTATTTTGTCTTTGCTTTAATTTTGGTCAACTCTTCCTGGTAAATTTTTGAGTGTAGTTTTTGAAATCTTCTGGTTGAAGGTCTTGAAAGTTTGGGAAAAGATCTTCGATGCCGGTGCTCTTGTTCTGTGTTGGAAGACCCTCATGTGATTAGATGGGATTAAGTTTTATGAGATTAATTCTTGAAGGCGGTTGAGAGAGGTTGTCGTTCTTTATTGACTCGTGAGAATTTTTCTGGTATGCTGATGACATTCTGTAGGTTATATACTAGTTGGGAGTTTCGGATACTAAAAAGAGGCAGTTGTTGGCTATGGTGTCGGCTATCTCTAATATTATTAAATAAGATTGTGTCATCTGGTCTTTGTTGCCTTTTTAGGTGTACAGAGTTCTTAATTTCAGCGACTAGCTTTTGCTGCATTGCGTTGAGTCATTGTGATTAGCATTGAATGAGCAAGAGTACACTTAGCTATTTTTGTTCAATACATGCGAATAAGCATTGTGCTCACTGTCTTCTGTAACTTATTTTGATACACTAGAGGCACTGAGTTGTTGGCATTAGGATTTTCGATGGCTTATGTTGATTTTAAGCTATATTCTTTAGTCAGAATACCGAAGTATGTTTCATTTCAAGAGAATAACTAGCACATTTGGATAATTATTCGAACAAAAATGTAAGAACAAAAACTTAAGCTGATTACGCGTAAGTATAGCAAGCGTAAAAAGATAGTCATTTAGTTCTTTGACATCAAGCACTGCACTTAAATCCGAGGAAGTTAAGGAAGCGAGGAAGTTTAAGATACCTTTCTTGCTTGTAAAGTTGTTTTCTTTGACTGGAGACTAACTTGGCAGTGATATCGATTTACAGATAAGGAGTATAAGGTATTTCTCCCGCCTTCTTAGCATGCCTTCTTGGTGTAATGATCAGAACATTTGGCGCGTATCGATAGGTTTCATGCAGAAAAAAGTGTTCTCTTGATGACCCCTTCCAGTGCTTTGTCCATCATATTGAGACTGGCAACAATGTGAGTGATCTTTCCAAAGCTCTCTGAAAATGAAATTGGTACGTTCAGTTACCTCAAAACAGCGCTCGAAGAGCGATTTAGTATACAGTTTTTCAAAATTTGAAATTACTTGCTTATTCTTGGACTACAATAAAGGAATACAATTGAGAAACAGAAACTGAATCTTTATTAGTTTAAATCTTGCAGGGGGTCATCTTCTAGTGCTCGCGAAAGTGAGGGAGAGTTGTTCATAACAAGCAAGACACGGAACGGCAAATTTATATCAAGCGGCTATATTTTACACACTGTTCAAACACTTCATTCATCCAATCCGTAAAATGTTCACAATCCTTGTTGTTTGAGCTCCACATGACATTTAGCCTGCTCCTCTGGACATTATGTTTCTTGAAGACTCGTAGATTGTCTGAATGGTAAACGAGCAACAGGTTAAGTTTCAAGTCGCTTTTTACGCTTGCACAAAATAACAGCGTGAGACGATTTTTCATTGGTTTGTGGTCCGGTAATGTCTTCTCCTCTGCTGTAATATAATTTTGGTTTGGCATCTCTTCCAGAAGAGATTGTTTCGTCATAATTAAAAACGTATTGTGGCAGATAACTCTAAGAATTCACAAGTTTCTTGAATGTGGCGATGAAGTTATCGGCTATCTTTATGTCTGAGCATGCTACTTCTCCGTGCTTCAGAAAGCTGTGCATGCTGTTTGTTTTCTTAAACTTTTCGAACCATCCTTAGCTTGCCTTGAATTTTACGCATTCGTTCTTTGATACGTATAAACTATTTTGACACAAAATCGGACCTTTTTTTGAAATGACATGCCAATCTTTTTCCATATTTCGAATCTACGACTCAAATTATGCCAAACTGCCAAGGTTTGTAAAAATCGCAAGCGTGGTTTTTAAAAAATTAGCTCTCAAAATTTTAGGTGTCCAATGTTTATTGAATTTGGTATATATTTATTAATATCTCTTTTTTTATTAAACTTACTTGATTCCTTCTTCCAGAATTCGAAATTTAGGCTTAATCTAAATATATTTCGTACATTTTTGAAGATGTATTTTAAAATAATTTTTATAAATTTTCCGGAAACAATTTTGAATTATAACCTCTGAAATTTTTATAATCATCTTAAAATAGATGCATTTCTAAACATAGCTGCAAAAATAGAGTTTTTTATTGAAAATTTCTCAAGATATACGTGAATTCACATTTTAGCGCGTTTTTACATTTGGTGTACTTAATATAAGAGATAATAACGAAAATGTAAGGAGGTTACTATGAATTAAGAATTCCGCCAAGTGAAGTATTCTTGGCACAATCTTAAAAAAAGGCACTAAGTTAAATTTTTAAATCTCTCCATAAATTTCCTACCAAAAATTACAAATTTCAATATCTAGGCATAATTTGAGTCTTAGGATCGAAATATAATAAATAAATAAATAAATATGTTATTTTAGAAAAGGTCCGATTTTGAGGCAGAATACCTGTGTTAGAACAATGCTATATACAAATTTAATACATATCCTAAGTCGCGCTTTCGAGGCATGAAAAACGCAATTTGAATTTCGTCAATCGGCCCAGTATAACGGTTGATATAGAACTGTCCTGCCCCCCTTTTTTTTTGCGCAGTGTACATTGCAATTTCAGTTATGAGATTCTTCTTTTCAGGTTTATATAAAGAAAATAATAAAGATTAGTTTATTATTATTATTATTATTAATTATGTCGTTATTTACATACATTGATATGTATTATAATAAAATTCAGTGGAGGAAAATTTAGTTCTATTACTTTTAACTTAATAAACTAAGTTTTTTTGAGATGAAAAACTTAACGCATTTTTTATTACCTGCATACTATATGCTATGAAAACACATATCACTTTCATTTCTTCGCTCGCGTTACTTAAAGTATTAAATGTATAAGAGGCAAAGTGCATAAATTCCAAAGAATCACATGCTTAAAAGAATCACTGTTTGTCTTTTGTAAGCGCAAAATTCTGTATCTTAGCCAGTGGAACAAAATGAAAGGTTACTTCTTGAATATATGCATACGTAATGTATGAAAAGTTTGAAATATTTTGAGTATTTTATTCATGAGTTTGAGCCGTCTCACTGTTGTTTTTAAGTTTGAAAATCAATGAAAAATGTTTTATCTTGATAATTTAAAATCCTGAAGTGATGTACGTAAAATATGATGCTCATACAAAGTTTCTCGGAAAGTTTGTAAAGATATGTAAAAATAAAACTTTCAGAGAAACATCTTTAATATACTTTCCGAAGACGTCGCTGCAACTATCTGATTAGGGTAGTTGCACACTGTTATTCTAAAAACAGGCTCAATGTTCATATGCATAACAATTTTTTCGATGGTGGGCACTAGCCATTATGGGCGTTAGCCACATCTAAGGCCGGAAACGGTGATAATTTTATTATGAAAGCACCTAAGAGATGGGCCACCGCTGCTTGCTATGAAGGGACAGGCAATTTACATTCATGTCTTCTTGAGGATTCGAACCCGGACACTTGGGTACGGCATTCAGAATCAGTAGCCACTTTTTCGTCTGGGCGGCACGTGCATAAGGGTTGCTGACATGCTTTTCCTAGTAAATACTTTTAGGATCAAAACGTAAGTACATAGTATTCATATAGACTATATTTGGATGTTCGTGAATATTAAATTATGTTTGTTTCTTTTTAAGTATTGGCACATCTTAGTTAGGTTATATGACTCAGAAATTTTGAAAGGCTGGATACCCATGCCTTAAAATGTGCAGCATAAAATGTACGTATATAATACACCGCAAAAATTTTAAATTATGAATTATTTTAATCACATTTTACTGATACTTTTATGTAACATATTTATTGATTTTATGTAAATCCTTTTCATAAATTGCACCTTGTTTTATTTTATCTTTCCTCTTCTTCTGCTTTTTTAAAATTATTACTGCATCATGTTTGAATTTATTACTCTATGCTTTCTTTGAATTTATTACCGTATACTGTTCTGCTATGTTTGGGTTTATTACTCTATCTTCCAAGAAACATTCAGGGTAAACCTACTTTACGGTTATCTATGAAGAAAATGAATTTTGATAATGATAAGCGTTGCTGCTGTTTTGGCGCCTCATATGTATCATAGGTATCATTGGGGGGTATAAACAAAACACAATTTTATTATACCATGATACCTATGACGGACTGAGAAGCCACAAATACCAGCTGGATAATTTTTTAAAAGATGGATCTTTCAGTGATGAAAGAAACTATAACGGAACACTAAAACAATATTTAGAACGGAAATAAGCCAATCTGAAATTTGAATTAATGCAAAATGAAACTGTGGATTGACGGCTTAAAAAAAACTTGAGAGAGCCAGATAAGAAGTCCTCTTTCTTTAAGAAAAAAAATATTATGTCAACTACAGGAAACATAGAAGATGCTTTAAAAAATGCGAAAAAAATAGATTGCACGAAATTTGAAATGATTAGTAAAAAGCAACTCCCATCTTATTTAAAGCGAGAATGAGTTTCTTTTCCTAAAACCGTATTCACGACTATCGCAGTATCCGTTTCTATTTCAGCATATACCGAACTATCCCATTTCCTCCATGTGCTCTTGTTAAGTTCTTAGCGTTATCAAGCTCATAACATGAAGACTCGTGGTTCAAATCCCAGCGAGGGAGCAAGTTGTTTTGCCACGTTTTATGGAAAGTTAAATTTTTCACGTTTTCTGAAGTCTATAATGGCGTCTGAACTAAAATTATGATGAAACAACAACTTGTTACACATTTGGATTTGGTTGACTAGAACTCGCGTCTCTCCTCAGCCCTCTTTAAGTGAAAGTTGTAAGGAATTAACATACCCAATTAGAAGATTCCGAGTTTCAACTCATGGTGATAACGTAAGTTGATTTGTATTTTCCCCTGCTACAAAAAGCTTAAAAAGATATAGAAGCAAAGACTGTTAAAGTGAACATCAGTAAACTTTCAACGTCCTACTTCCTCAGGATTTTGAAAACCCATTGCGCGTGGAATAATTTAAAGAGAAGAAAAGCAGAATCTGCTCTTTCAGTTATTGAAGCACCCCGTTATCAGCTACTCGGATCATTTTGGAAAATCAGTTACATTTAGAGTTTTGTAAAAAGAAAAATCCTCGTTTGTATAATGGACATTGTACATGTGCATCATGCTGTAGAGTCATTAGCGTTTTTTGATGCTATAGAAGTGAAAAATGAACATGCCCTTGTCGGGACTCGAATCTGAAACTCTCGAATACGCGCTGAGTGTGCTATCGTTGCATTACGAAGGCATGCAGAAAGGAGGCAGAAAGCACCTTATATACTCCCCCTTTTAAAGAGCGACTGGGGATTAGGAGACCCAGTCGCCAAATCCTGGTGGTGAAGAATCATCATCCACCATTCTTTAGTTCGGGCACCACTATAGAGTCATCAGGTATTTTCGAAAGAGGAGAAGTAAATAATGAGCATTGCCCTTGCCGGGCCTCGAGCCTGGATCTCTCGAACACGCGCCGAGTGAATTACCGTTGCACCACGATGATGCAAAAAGGAGCGAGAAAATACCTTATAATGTGAAATCATTATACCCAAATATTACGTGACTGTTTTCGAACGTGTTAGAAAGATAAAACATATTACAGTACCGTTCCGGTAACTGTCAGTTTCGGGCGATATTCTTATATAACTTACTGTGCTTAAGATTAGAAAGATCGGGTTCACTCAAGAGTTACAAGAATAAGTTTTAATTTTTGAGCTTTCTTCGAAGATTCTTTTCTTTTGTATGCCCGAAGGTCCCAGTTGGTGAATGATGGGCTCTATCAATGCAACGATTTGATATTGCAATTAAACATAGACCAGGAAAGAAAAATTGAAATGCTGACCGACTTAGCCATATACCCGTGGCCATATTATAAATATTTAAAATATTGTATTATTAATTTAGATTGACTAGAAATAGTTAAAATTTAATTTAAAGGGAGAGAAAATGTCATACCAAAAGGCAGATGCTCGGTTTTGTTCTTTAATTTAAGGGAATGGTAACTCTAAATGTAAGGGATTTTGATAAAGATGATAAATTTGCTGCTGAACTTGACGACCGGAAAGAATCTCCGGAAGGAAGTCTGGAGAAATTGAAGTGTAGTAAATGAGGTTTAAAAGCTAGAAGTGCATCAATGCGTGAATGTGAAAGGAATAAGATGGCAAGTTGACTTCTATGGCTGGTAACACTGAAGAATTACGTAATCGCAAATTTAAATAACGAATTAAAAGAGAATAAATTTTAATTTTGTCATCATCAGCTTCAGAAGGTCGGCCAAAACGTTGGTCAACTTCAAGTGAAAAATCTCCAGAATGTTATTTTTTAAACCAATGAGGACACTTATGCGTTCAGCAAACCGTAAACACAAAGATATATATATATATATATATATCGATATACATATACCTTTGCGCCTTTATGAAATGTTTATATTTGCACCCTATGTTAAAATTGACTGGAAACTAACAGTTGCAAACAAAAATATACGACATTTTTGTGTATGTCTACCTAAATTTGTCAGCTGCTAAATCTCAAAAGAAGAAAAGTTTTAAGATTGACAGAAGAATAACAGAATCACCAAAACGCATCTCTTTGTAAAAACCGAAATTACCTTCTTGCCAAGCCAATAATTTAAGGGTACAGCTTTCAACTACGAAAAATAGCTAGAGAAGAAATTAAGAAATTTTTGCTCAAACAAGTCCTTTTGTGGATTTCGAGAGTATTTATAATGCATTTTTAGAAAATACGATTATTTGATTATTGAATATTTTTCTGATTCCCCCGAAACATCTTTTAGGACGTATGAAACTGCACGAACTAATAGGATTTATTTCATAAATAAATTCTGGGAAGAGACATTAGGATTTTTGAAGCAGGCGATGTGAGTAATGAGCAATGCTCTCGCGGGGACTCGAACCACGGACCTCTCAAATAAGCACCGAAGACATTAGGATTTTTGAAGCAGGAGATGTGAGAAATGAGCAATGTCCTCGCCGGGGCTCGAACCACGGATCTTTTCGAATACGCGCCGAGTGTGCTGACTTCTACACCATGAAGGCATGCTAACATATTTACTTACAGAACCTTATATACTTACAGAATGCAGGATATTTTCAAGGAGATATTTTAGAAAAAGTTATTACATTGAAATGGGAGACTGCCTCACACAATCCGAGAGGTGTAGTTTACCTGCGACGAACATTTTACGATCAAATGAGCTTTTTTAGCCTATTTAATATGTAGCTACATTCATTTTATCTGTTGCAATGTAAAATAAATAGCTAGATTTAGATTTAGAGCGGTAAAAATTCCTTATTAAAAGTATCAAAAGAAATCACTATTTTTCCACGTTTTTTTAGTTATTTAACTTACATCACTGCTAGAAACTACATTAATTCTCGGTTATAATACATCACGCATTCTTATGTGATGGTATCCCTTTTGTATAAGGTCACGTCCTATTAAGTTTGTCGTATCCCAAACTGATTATAACACATATATTTATCGGATAAAACAATTAAACCAATGTACCAAAACACATACTAAAATATTAATTTTCAGGCAGCTATTTAATTTTTATAAAAACATGCACCTGCGAAATGTTTTTTCTTCAAAAAATGTGGCTCAGTAACTGGGATATTGCAATGTTAAATATAATATAAAATTTCAAGAAATTTATAGTCGGATTTCTCTGTAACTTATGTTACAGGGAAATGTTGTTGTCTGTTAAGGGCATTTTTCATAATATTTGCATTAGAGTTACCATAAAAATGTAGGATATAAATATGGCAAACAAAAAGTGGAAATTCATAATGAACTACATTGTTATTTAAAGGAACGTTAGAATTTTGCCTTCCGGAAGATGATATATATATTAAGAATACATAGAGAAAAAAATCATGCATTTCTTTTAAAGATGAAAATTAAAAAAAAAGATTTTAATTAAAGAACATTAGATTAGAAAATTAGAAAATTTTAATTTAAAAATATTTAAAAATGAGTGAGAGGGATTTGGGGTAATAAATTCTCAAGATTTAATAATACGTACTTAAGGCGCATGAATACATAACAAAATGGTCGTAAGGCCTAATAAAGTTTTAGAATTATTGTAATTATACAATATTTTAAAATTGATAAGTTGAGAATATTGTTTATAGATCAAGAGTAATGGCAGAACGTATTTTGAACCATTATAATACTGGAAACTATATTTAGGCTATTATAGCTCATAGCGAGCTGTTTAAGAATTAACATTATTTAATAACGTGTGGATAATTATAATTCCTGTTATGCTTCTCAAGCCGGGCAGGAAGGTAAGTAATCGTTTATATTAGTTAATTAATGCCTCGAATTGTACGTTTGAATATTTAAAAGTATGAATTTAATTTTATAAATTAATTCAAACCCATTTTTAGAACAGTCTGTGAATAATTACGCAGATACTGTCAACGAAGTATTCGTCGAGTTACTGCGAATTTAATTTAAATACCGTCCGATAAGCTCTTCTGCAGTGACATTTGATGAATTAACCGCAGTGTCAATTTGAGCTGTTCTTGCGGTTTATTTGTCGTTGAAATTTCACCAAAATTCGAATCCTCCTCTTCGAAAATGAGCCTTTCCCCTTGTGCGCTGTTCATCGTGCGCGAAGCCATCATGGAATCCATCTCGTTTGCTCCGAATATTCCATCCAAAAGAATGCTTTTTAAGTTCGATGGGTGATACGCGATTCGCTATTGATCCCTATCTCTTGAATCAAAGTTATGCAGTACATGAACTATACCACATTCCAGAAGGTCTTAAGAAAGGAAGTGTTTGCTCTTTGAATAGCTTGTTGATATTTTAATCGAATACTACTGCAAGAAGATAATTTTGATAGAAACTGTTAATCTGATGCGATTTTGTCAAATACGGCAAGAGGTATGTATCAAATATTTTGAAAGTATATAATTGAGCATATATGTACCATGCACAAACGATATACAAATGTTTAACGTACAATAACCACCACAGAAGATAATAATTGATATCTATATTTTACAAAGCGTATTAATAAGGTAGTCATATAACTAATAAATATATATCTATTATAACTGAGTAATAATGACTAAACTCATTATAAAGCAACTGTTTGTTAATCTTCAAGTATAATTTTAACGTTTGGAAAGAAGTATCAAATATACTATAAGAAATAATATTGTGTATAAGTACATACCACTGACTTTTGATCGTGCGCTACTACAAGTAGCTGAAACATTAAAATTTTAAAACTAAAATACACTTTTTTTAATTCCCTTTAATTCATAGTAGTTCGCAGTAATGAAATTTAATACACAGTTAATGTACTTTTAACTCATAGTATCCTTAATTCAAGTAATGCAAAAAGAGCAATTTCGAACAATTTTAAAACCAGAAAATCTCACAAAAAATACTCCATGTAAATGTATGAAACAAATATTATATATCATTTCTTAGAGTTTTTCCACTGAAAATATAATAAACACTGAGTTATTCTATAAATAAAAATTTTGCATTTATTGTAAGCATTATTCCTCTTTCTTTTGTGCTATACATGTTTTATTTTTTTTTATTATCAATATTACAAGTATTTTTAATGATATAATAGAAGCAAATATAGACATATCTGAACAAAGGAAAAATGAGTTAATGAAGAGAAATTTGTGCTGAATTATATCTACATTTCCCCTTTTGAAGCGCATAAAAGTGCTATTAGTGTTTGTTATACATTTAAAAGGTTTGTATTTCTGGGTAAATAAGAAGTAAGTTTGAAGCGAAAGTGAAATTAGAATTTTAGGTTTTTGAATTTTACCAAAAAACATTGCCATAAAATTTCACCTTACGACACTAAACTACTTTCTTATAATACAAATTAAAACAGAACTTGATGCAGCATACTACAACAAAAATCGTTAAATTCATGGAGTTGGTATAGTATTTTTGGGCCTTTTTTGGCATTTTTCTGGTAACTGGTTTAATTATGCCAGCTCCTGAAGCTATATCGTAATGCTTTTTTTAGAAGTATTGAGTTATTATTTATAATACATTTTTAATTAACTTTTTAGGATAGCTTACTATCTTAAGTATTGTCATGTTACAGCATTATTTATTTTTGGTGTAAATTGGAGTAATATTGATAGCCACCTACAGTAATCACATATCGTTTTCTTTTAATTAAATAATTCTTGTGGCCGAACATAACGTGTTTAACGGAAATCTAATTTTCGCAGTATTAAACAAGAACAGCAACTTCTAGGCTATGAAGCAGGAGACATGAAAAATGAGCAATGCCTTCGCCGGGACTCTAACCTGGATCTCTCGAATACGCACCGAGTGTTATAACCGTTACGCCACGAAGGCATGCTCGAAAGAGGAAGAGATTACATATAAACTTCCCCTTTTAAAGGGCGACTGGAGATTAGAGTACCCAAACGCCAAATCCTGGTGGTGAAGAATCATCATCCACCAGCTCTTTTTTTTTAACTTCGGGCGCCACTGTGGAGTCATTGGGTTATTTGAAGCAGGAGACATGAAAAATGAGCAACGCCCTCGGAGAATCTCGAACCTGAAACTCTCGAATACGTACCGAGTGTGCTAACCGTTATACAAGGCATGCTGGAAGGATGAAACACAAGTAATTAATTGTGAGATTACTTTAAAAATTAAAATTCTTCTGCTTTTTATTTATCCCCTTTTGCTTTCTTTTCATGATAAAATTTGCACGGCTTTCTTTTCTAGTAAAATGGAGCAGTTTTATATTTAAAATACTTAGTACAAATGAATAAATTTATTTCTGAAATAAAAGCAGAAAAGCACAATATCGGTTTACTTTTCTTAATTGTTATTTTTATTCAGCACATTCAGCTATTCATTATGGAAAATAATAGATTCTGACTACAAAATAGAACAATATAACTCACCATCTTCCATGAGGATTAATGCGTTCGTAAATGAATTCAGTTAATTTCTGTCGACCTTTAATTACGTACTGAAATAAAATCAACCTAAAATGTAATCAAATTAAAAAACAAATCCTTCCATCATACCTTTTTATTCAGTCTTTTTAATGTTCAGCAATAATTCAACAGCTTAGATTATAAAGTATTTCTTCCGCCTTCTTAGTACGCCTTCGTGGTGTAATGGTCAGCACACTCGGCGCGTATTCGAGAGGTTCCAGTCCCGGCGAGGGCATTGCTCGTTTTTCATGACTCCTGCTTCGAAATAGCCTAATGTCTCTACAGTGACACCCGAACTAAAAAAAAGGTGGTGAATGATGACTGTCCACCACCAGTATTGTGGGATTGGGTCCCCTAATCGCCCGTCGCCCTTAAATGGGGAGTGTATAATGTATTTCTTCCACCTTCTTAGCATGCCTTCGTGGTGTAACGGTCAGCACACTCGACGCGTATTCGATAGGTCCGAGGTTCGAGTCCCGGAGAGGGCAGTGCTCATTTTCCACGACTGCGAAATATCCTAATGCCTCTACAAGATAAAGAAAAAATAGTTCAGAAGATTAAGTAAAGTAGATTAAGATTTCCAAAAAGAATTCTTTAATTTAAAATTTTTGCAGTTCGAGATTTCTCCTTAGACGGAATATTGTCACTTGCACAGCACAGCCCACTGGAACATTTCAATTTTAATATTTATGGACATGATTTCAGTTTCTATTTTTACTTCCTTATACGAAATAAAGAAGAATTGAAATCACGAAAAATTTGGGGCATCATATTTCAACGGAAATATCCATTTTGAGCAATCTCGAATATCTTTGGACGATTTTTGTTTTCCTTTTTTGTGTGACCGCTCTACGTACAGACAGAAAAAAGGACTCTTTGTTTCAAAACGGATCGTAAAATTGATTTAAAATAGATTCAAAAGGGAGTTTTTCGTGACGTTTGAATGTACGTACGTATGTGTCTATGTATGCATATATCTCGCATAACTCAAAAGCGATTAGCTATAGAGCGTTGAGCTTTTGTATGCGGGATTGGTATAATATCAATGATACCTATTTGTGTACTAACAGAAGTACCAAAAGTATATGTATTGATTACATTATTTTGTTTTAAAAATGTTTTTGCAATTATATATATGTATATAAAGTAAGATATTTAGAACCAATTTTACACAAAGACCAAAAATTGAAATTCATAAGTAATAAATTTCAAAAAATCCTATAAATGTGTAAACTAAAATGCTTCAAACAAGTAAAACCCTAATTCAAAAAATTAAATTTAAGGAATTTAAGAGAAGAGGTATTGAATTAACTTCGAAGCCACTTCGTCAAGAGGAGGAACACTGAAATCAATTAAAATCTCTCTTCCTTAAAAAATCCTTGCTTTTTTGTATCCAGAATTAGCTGAAGAACCATCATAATGTATTTTAATTATAACAGTTCTCCCGAAAATTCTGGCCTTATATATACATATATACAATTTTTTAAGGATTAATAAAAAAAATTAAGAGGAAAAATAAAATAAAAAAAATTTGAAAACTTTCAGTTTTACGTTACGCCCAAAGGGGCGTTTTTTTACCGTTTTGTGGGTTACCTTTATTTATTAAATATCATGTTCTTTGCATTTAAGCCATAAAATTCAATTCAACGGCAATATCGCAAAATAATTTTTAAATGAGCCTATCTTTAGAATTTCCGATACGCAGTCTTGCGCGCTGGAGACAATTTTTTTTTCCGTACAGTGTTGCCATTGCTCGCTTTGAAATCGTTGAGTTTGTTAATCAAAAATTAGTTAAAGTTTTACATAATATGACATAGATAATAAAACAAATTCCAAATTTGGCTTTTAGATGCTCATATTCGGGTGGAAACCTACGTTATTCAAAATTGGATGACTCTAGGTGCTGTTGTTTTATTACAATGCGAGAAACATGCATACATTTATGCAGATTCTTCATTACTATATTTCTTTAAATATAATAAAGAGCTCTAATATTTCGTGGCAACAATTTGAAAAGTGAACCGACATTTATAATGAACCACCGCAAAATGCCAAAACGAAATTAATAGCCCTTGAGTCCAAACTGCCCCTTTGGACTGATAAAATAAATTCCTGCGCTTGATCTGCATAGAATTTAAGAAATTATTAACATTTATGAAAACGTTTTTAAAAATTAGATTATCCTGTCCTAGGAAAAATTGGGCAGGGAATTAGGCAGTTGGAGGTGAGAACATCTGATTGGTTGATATTATTATTTATATTAATAAAGGTGGAAAATATGATTCTTGAAAAAATGGGAAACAAAGACTAAAAAAAGTAGAATAAAGAATATATATATGCAATAAAAAGATTTTGCAATATTGATGATGTATATATATATGATGTAGAAAGAGAATGTTGAATCCGTAATGAACAGCAAGAATTTTGATAGCGTAGAATGTTGTTCCATAATGAATAGGAAACTAGCAACCGAGGCAGAATCAATATTTATCTTTATTTTAAAAACACATGTTGAGGCCACAAACAACCTGGCACATTATTCGGGCCCACTTCATTTTCGATAGCTTGGCAGTAAGAAGAGAGCTGCAAGCAATAGTCCAGTTACGTAGAAGTGCAGAAAGCAAGTGCTGTGTTCAGGAAGAAATCCTCATTCCGAATGAATTAGTTACGGTTTTCAATGCATTTGATTGGATAATTAATGCTGCTTTAAAATTATTATTCGCTGTTAGAGTTCTAGTTCCATTTACGTCACCAGTATTATGCAAGAGTCATATGACATGGGTTAGTCTCGAAATGACGCAGTGCAGAAAAAGATTACTGTTTTTAGAATAGAGAGGGGAAATTAATTTAAGTATTAAAGGGCTATTGCTAATTTAAATTTTAATTCATCTTTCAGATGTTTTTGTCATGCATATCCCCTCTTCAAGGAGAAAAAGGCGCAGCGACAGAGAAGCATTTTTAAAGAAAAACACTTAAAGTAAAAGTAAATGAATAGAAATGTAAATCATATAATTTTGACTAACATAATTAATTAAATAATTCTAAAATGTAGTGTTTGAATGATTTAGATTTTAAAAATAAATGTAATTTTTATACATATCTATTAAAGTTTTCAGCATTTAAGTCCAAAAATATTTTTGTTCTTCAGGATAGGTTTTTGTTTTCATAGAATATCACACATAAAACCTTTTACATAACCCTTTCTTATCTAATTAACTGGAACACATAAAAAAAGTTATGACACTAATTTGCATATTGATAAATTATATTTTAACATCACAAATATAACAGGAAATTATGGCTTCACTGATATTATCTATAATTCGAGTTTCTTATTTTACCAAACTGGAAGGCCCTGTATTACTTCTAAATAAACATTCCCATCAACTAGGCATATCCACTTGTAATATGTTTGTTCTCACCAGTGGTTCAAGGGTGTTGTGGCAGTTGCTTGAAAAGGCCTCCGTTCTTTGCATAAGATAACTGGCCTTTTTGAACTGAATTTTTAAATTTTACAGTAAAACATGTAAATAATAACATATAAAAAATTAAACTCAATCAATGAGATAAAATTAGAGCCTTAAACATTATCTTATAAAAAGTGGGCAAAAAGAACAAATGTACGTAGGTAATATTAGGTCTCTGTTTTGGAACGACTATTTCCTCAACATATTAAATACTTAAAACATAGAACCATCCATAAAGTTTAACATGCATTAACCATATTTCATATTACTTAGCTGTATTTCTTTCACTTCAAAATAATTATAAAATTCTTAACATAAATTCAAACGTTTTAAAAATAACTCGAAAATATAATGATTAATGACAATAATTCAGGAATGAAAAAAATATTAAAAATTCTTTTCTTATTTTATTCAAAAATAGTTATTTAAATTTATTTTTCTAATACTATATATTTTTAATAT
>KK116281.1:741161-761193 GCA_000611955.2 Stegodyphus mimosarum
TTTCCTAAAAAGAAGAAACAATATTACGTGTTTTAATTTCAAAATAACATTAATTAATTAACTTTTTCAAAATTAAAAAAAAAATATAAAATAAAATGCACCAATAAAATTTATAAATGTGAAACCATTAAATGAAAATATCAGAATATTTGTGCTTTCATTCTTTAAACACTATATGTGCTATATTGTCTCAAGAAATAAAATAAAAATGCAAAAATTTGAACTAAAAAACTTTTGACCATAAACATTTTGACCGAAAGAGAATAATTTAGTTAAACATCTAGAAGGCTGGATATTAAAAACGAAGTAATCAAAAGCGCGGTAAACATTTTTCAGCAGTTCAACGTTTGAGAAGTGAATGCTCATTCGATGACAGACTGTTCGCTTTGGCAGTTACTTTAGTTGCTATGGCAGAATCATCTTGTTGTTTTTAAACACTTTTATTGAGTTTGCAGTTGATTTTAAACACTTTTATCAAGTTTAAAGCACTGATTAAATTACAGACAAACCTAAAGACGAACCTAACTTTTAGGGAGGGATTCCCGAGACATTGTGTCGAATTTAATAATTGTGTCGAATCATCATAATAAAGCAGATTTAGCTGTTATATTGTAAAGCAACCTGATAGCGTAGAATGCTGAAATGGCACTTTCTTCATTGTGGTGAAGCATAATAGCCTTAGAAGTAAATGGTATTGTAGAAATACTGATGGAATAGAATGTAGATATCATAGAACGTAGAATGTTGAATCCATAATGAACAGCAAGAATTTTGGTTGTATAAAATCTTGATCCATAATGACTAGGAAACTGGCTGCCGAGGTAGAATAAATACTCATCTTTATTTTAAAAAACACATTTTGCGGCCACAAATCACTTGGCACATTACTGGTGCCTATTTCAAAATGATTACATTTTTGATAGCTAGAGCAGTAGTTAAGCTAGGTTGAAGTGTAGAAAGAAAAAATGTTGTGTTCGGGAGGAAATCTTAATTCCGAATGAGTTAGTTTTGGTTCTCAACGCATTTGATTGGATAATCAACACTGCTGTTAAATTAGTATTCGCTGTTTGAGTTTTAGTTCCATTTACGTCACCAGCGTTATGCAAGAGTCATATGATATGAATGAGTCTCGAATTGACGCAGTGCAGAGACAAATTACTATTTTAAGAATAGAGAGGGGAAAATAATTGAAGCATTAGGAGGCTATTGCTAATTTAAATTATCACTTATCTTTCACATTTTTTTATTTTCATAGCTATCTATCTATCAATATATATATATATATATATATGTACCCACCCACCACTTACTGGTCTTTAAAGTCACTATCTGGCCTTTATTTTCCCAATGATTGGTTGTAATCATGTATTTAAGTACAAAAGAATTTTAAATGACGAAAATATTCAAAGTTAAAAAATGTTAGTTTTCGACAAACATCGAAATCTGATTTTAATTGTGATCTCCTGCTCCTATATTTATATTTGGGGAAGTTTTTTATACTCGTTATGAAAAAATAAAATTATAAGAAGTTTAATTCCCCTACGACAAAAATTGACCGGCATGGTTAATTTGAAAATTTGCAGTTTTTGCTGTCACTCTCAATCTGCCTTGAGAAATCGGTTAAGTACGAATAATTCGAGGAAATAAGTTTCAACAAAGTGCAGCAAAAAATATGCATAATTTAATAGGGCGAATAAGGAAGTCATGGTGTCCACGTCAAATGTTTTACTCTTAGATCGCTGTGAATTTTAAAGTAACCTCGTGGAGAGCATACACTAGTAAATTCTAGAAAGAAAACAGCTGAAAGAAAAGAGCTACTATATCAGGGTGAATATAAAATTTTAACTTCAGCTATATAAAATTAAAAAAAAGGCCGAAAATTCAATGTTGCTTCATAATAAATATTTTACTTAAAGTTTCACAAAATGCCAAAACATCATGTATGATGCAGTTATATCGGTTTTCATTCTAATTATAACGTTTAAACCTTGTTTAAAGAAAGGTTGTTGAATCTTCCCTAATAGACGAAAGAATATGAGGAACTCTTTACACACAGCAAAATTTAAAATTCAAAGAATTTGAAAGTTTCCAGCAGTTAATGGAATTATTAATTAAATTCTCTTAGGAATTATTTATTTTATTTGCTTCTATTCTATTAAAGGAAATTTCATGACTCTTAAATAATTCATTTGCATTATCGACTTTTAATTAATACTTTCTTCATTTATTTTGGCATCGAAAATGTTGAGTGTACAGAGGTAATTATTTTGCTAGCATTTGGTTTCATGTGTTATTTTTTTAAAACTTAATCTCTTCATTTAATTAAACGAACGCAAACGAATATTTTGCAATTAGTCTTGCAGATAATTTATTCACTAAGCAGGAAAGCTGAATTATCTCTGTTTCATGAATCTTTTCTCTACAAACGTAGAAGCCGAATAAGTTACTGCAATTAAAATCTCGTGAATGCGTTGATTTATATTTCGTTAGTATTTAGCAATTAAATATTTGATATAAAAAATGAGCCCCACTTTTTATTTGCTGTTTTTGTTTTTGTGCTACTGCGTGTAACTAAAATATAGAGAAAAGTCAGTTGAAGAGAGTTTTAAATATGCACATTTAAAATTTCAGTGCATTCTGAACTTTAAAAAACTTCTCTGAACTTCTTTTGCAGCGAATAAAAATTATGATGTAATTTACCTCAGTTCTTTTAAAATTTCGATTTTTTTTGCAGTGAATACAAAACATGAGGCAATTTATTTTAGCTCTCTGAAGATTTCGATTTTTTTTGCAGCGACTACAAAACATGATGTAATTTACTTCAGTTCTTTTAAGATTTCAACTTCTTTTGCAGGGAAGAAAAGACACGATGTCTTCATTTCTTTTCAGATATCAGCTTTAGTTCTTTAAAGTGCTTTCTCCCAATCTGTCGTTTTTTTCTTCTTTGCATTTTTCTTGTTCTTCAAGGTTTTGTGACGTGATAGAAATTAAGGTTTTGAATTTCTGTCCTAGCCTTTCTTGTTTACATGTCTAGCTTATTCATAACTGCGCAAATGAGTTATTAAATATAAGAAAGAACTCATTATTAAAAGTCTCGAAATAAGATTTCTTTTATAGTGCCGATCGCAGATATTCAAAATAAACTCTTTGAAACTGTTTAGATGTCCTGCATCTTTCTAATAAAAATTAAGATTTAAATAAATTCAGAATTTATTTTATAATGTTTTAATAATTACTTTTTTGCTACTGAAAATGTTGCTAACTCATTAAATTTGACGAAGTATCTTAAACTCATAAATATTTTCAAATATACATATTGCACTACAGGAATGAAAGACTGGGTACATTTTTATAGCTCGAGCTGCTTGAAATAAGTCGTTACAGTATTCACCTATAAGAGCTGTTCAGGTTTTCTAGGATTCCTTAAGGTTTGTTAAAGCCAGATTATAAAAATTTCTATAGCTTCAGATTGCTATAGCAATATGGAGAGGAGCGAAAGAGTTTTACTAATGTCAGTAAAAAACTGCATAAACTCATATGACAACTGAGACCTATTTCGATTGTACTGATATCAACTGGATTCCACTGATACCAATAAGAATTCCATAAAAGCGAATAAAAACAAGTACAAACAAGCAGAAAGTTCTGCTGATATTGATGTTGGCTGAACACACGTCTGTAGATACCAGTGAAAGATAAACAGTAGAGATCAATACAAACCACTACAGATCAAGAGAAACCAAAAGAATTCTATTTTAACCAATAAAGAGTGTTATGCCTTCCATGCGGCATTTTTAGCTGGCAGCGAGGATCAGATCTATGATTTGCTCAGAACGAATGCATAAATGATTAAATTAGCTTTTATGAAAGGCAGAGATACATACATATTCACACAGCCCTGATTTTTACTCAAATTGGCATTGCCAGTGTTCATTAAAGCATTTCGTCTCCAATTTAGTAATCAGGCAAAGTATTTTTGCAAGATTTTATTTAGTTCACTTATGCTGTTTGTAGCTATGCTCGGAAGTTATCGCCGAGGTTAGACCTATTTCCTGGTAAGCTATCGAGATCAAATTTTGTGCGCGCGCTCTTTGTGGATGACAACGCAACGCTCTGAAGTGATTTTTTCAAAATTCGAAGTAGAAGTTATAAAGTATTTCTTCTGCCTTTTTAGCGAGCCTTCGTGGTGTAATGGTCAATACATTCGGCGCGTATTTCGAAGGGTCCGAGGTTCGAGTCCCGGCGAGGGATTGCTCATTTTTCATGTCTCCTGCTTCAAAATAACCTAATGTCTCTACAGTGACGCTCGAATTAAAAAGGTGGTGAATGATGATTCTTTACCACCAGGATTTGGCGATAGGGTGCCCTAATCCTCAGTCGCCCTTTGAAAGGGGAAGTATATAAGGTATTTCTCTCGCCCTTTTAGCATGCCTTCGTGGTGTAATGGTCAGCATACTCGGCGCGTATTCGAGAAATTGGGGGATCGAGTCCCGGCGAGAACACTGCTCATTTTCATATCTCCTGCTTCAAAATAACCTAATGTCTCTACAAAGTTTTCAAGTTTAATGTTTAAACAATTTTCCGAATGAAAGAGAATACTCAGAAACGAACGCTTCTGAGAATTTAACGAACATACTCAGAAGTCTACTGTTTATGCCATCCGATATAGTGGAAAAAATTTTAAATGAAATTAGTATAAAATTTTTAACGTCGTTTTCAACATTTTGGCAAAATTCGAAAGCCGCTTGATATTTTTCGATTATTTGGCTTTAATGATTTTAAAATTTCACATTTAAAAAACTCTGCACCCTCTTTTGAAACAAAAATAATAGATGAATAGAAATTAGGTGATTTTTATACATTAAAAAATTGCTATAATGTGATGCAAAACCAATGAGAAACATAGTTTCAAGGTTATGATGTTACTGGGTGATAATAAAAACCTGTCACGCCATTTTTAATTTTTTGCATTTCATTATCAGCATTTCATTTTAAGTGTTGATTTTCTTAATTTTGCAGTCTTACGTATTCTTTTATGGGACTTTAAAATCGTAATATCCAAAAATATGATTGTGTTGAAGATTTCCAAATTTTCAAAAACTATGAAAGAAACTTTTCACCCTCTTTAAAACAAAAATGATAAAAATATTAATTTGGAGAATTTCTAGATTGTTTTAGAAACTAGTGCGTTTTAATAAGCTTTTATTTAATTCACTTCAGGTTTTTGTCATATGCTTGAATCTTCGCTTTTTATTTAATTCACTTCAGGTTTTTGTCATATGCTTGAATCTTCTCTTTCTATTTTTAAACTATTCTCTCGAAAGCTATCAAATCAAATTTTGCATAATACTCATTGTGGATGCAATATAATGAAGCGAGGTTTTCAAAATTTGATTTAGATTATTTAAAATTTAATGTTGAAGGGATTTTTTTGCTTGCATCTTTATTAAACTAACAAACTAAATTATCAGAATTTTATTGCTTGAATCACTGGATAAAGCAAAAAGAAATATCTTTTAAATGAAGTTTGTATGGAATTTTAACATAATTTATGATTTTTAGCTCAAAGAGGTGTTAGCCCAGAAGGGCTATTAGTCTCGAAACGGGGCATTTTGTGTTGAATCACTATAAACGGCTTATCACTTTTGAAATTGCTGCCACCAAATATTATCAACTGTATTATATTTAAATAAATTAAATAGTGAAGAATCTGCATGAATGTATTTTAATTTCTCGTATTGTGAAAAACAAGAGTATGTAGAACTATAAGATTTTAAATTGCATAATCCCAAAAAAACTTGGAAAGACAGAATTTTGAATTTCGATTTTTTTTATCTATTTCATATTTTGTAAAACTGCAACGAAATTTTGATTAAAAAACTCAAAGATTTCAAAGCGAGCATTGGCAACATTGTGTGGGAAAATGTATTTCTATCTCCAGCTCGCGAGACTGTCTATAGGAAATTCTAAAGATATGCAATTTTTAAATGTTTTTAGCCCAAAGGGGTGTTAGCCGAAATGCTCTAAAAACATGTATGTGTGTGTAAATGAAAAAAAAAATATCCTTTGGGCGCAATATAAAATGTGAAAGCTTTCATATTTTTTTTTGGTAAAATAGCTGCGTTTTTTAGACCATTTGAGTTTCCAGAAATATTGGAAGTGAAAGAGTGATTAGTCATTGTTGAGAAACGATTTTTCAGTTGCGTAATTTGAATGATAACCTGCTATTGAGACTAAAAAGATAAAAAATAACTAACTATTAAAATTTTTTTAGTAAAATAAGCTTTTATTTAAAATTCATAAAATAAATAATGAACTAAATGCAGAAAAATAATTTATAATATAAGTTTAAAAGGAACAAAGAATTAAATAATTGTAAAAGTTAATTGCCTGAAATTTATGAAGGACAGCCTCCGGTTGTCTTGTTTCCATTAAACAGTATGACAGATTTTCTTTCTACTTTTAGTAAGCCACGTTTTTACCACTGTTTTTCCATTTCTTTTTTTTTCTTTCTTTCTCTCTCTTTTTTGTGTCCTTCTAAATTATTTTATTGCGTGATGTTTTCCCTTTATTTTATTTCCTCTGCGATGATTATGTTCGCTACTATACATTCGACGAACACTTCAGATTTTAAAGAACAAATTCCTTCATTTTTATTATAGAGGGTATTAATGCAATTTTGGGACGACTTCGGGGCCGTTTCATCAACATTTAAAATTTAAAGAGTACTTTTCTAAATGTTTGATCTGATAGCCTTTATTCTGGACAACAGATTTTCATAGTGATTTGCATGACAGAAGGGCTTTTCATAAAATACAGGGTTATTGATTTCCATTCCTCTTCCACTACATTCCAGTCCATCAGTGATGATGAGTTTGCGTTTAGAAAGACCTCTTTTCAAGAGACCAGAAGCAGAATAGTCCAAAGGGGAAAAATCAGGGGAATTTTCAGGAATACGTTGAAAAGGAATATATGCAGTACCTGTATCAATCTTTATTTTGCAAGGAATACAGTGGTACGTTTTGAAGTATGACTTATTGCTTGATGAAATTTCACATTTTAAGAGTGACTAAAATAAAGAAACGAAATTTTTTCTGCAAATACCGGGCTAAAAACTTTCTTTTGAGAGTATATGGAGTTGATTTCAACACTTGTTTCCACTCTTTTTATTTTTACTTTCCCATTGTAAGACAATCCTACCACAGACATAAACCTCTTGCATCGATGGAACTAGGTTAGTACGTATTTTCTCTTCATTTTCGATAGTAGAAAAATGTAGCGAGAAATTGAAAAATATTACTATTTTTGCAAGAAACTGCGTTTTTTGAGTTTTTTGCTCAAGCAATAAATAACTTGAAATTAAAAGTTTTAAACTTTTTTTGTATTCCTTATGTTGCATTAGGATCTATAGCATTTCGATAGAAGTGAGTTTAGTAACTGCGAAAAATTGACGAAAAGCATAAAAATTTCATCATCTTTCAAAGCTCTGAGTACAGTGCGCGAATGGAAGATGTAATCTGGTTTGAAGTTTTTTTTTTTCATTTTCCTCAGTTTGAAAATGGGCAACTTTTCTGGTATATAACGATAGAAAAGTAGCTGTACAACAGAAAAGTGTTTTTTTCAGCCCACCCTATAATATAAGCACTTGATAACTAAATTACATATTTAAATTATAATAATACCTATTTTATTTAGGTGATTTACAAATTGTCATTTTAAAATCTGTTACACCTTGGAAGTGATCAGGAAGAAATCATTGAGAATTGTTGATTTAAATAGTGACATATTACATAAGAAATATTCATGAGCAAAATTCTTGAAGTCAAATTGACGTTATAAAATAATTCGATTGGAATTATATTTCATTGGTATACTGTATATTAATATGTCGTATTCTAATTTATTTATATTTAGTCCATAGATTATATTCTTTGTTTTTATTCCTCTTTTAGCCACCATGTACTTGATTGTGTGCTTGATTTCATTCTTGTTGATATTCAACTCATCACCTTTGGCAAAAAGGAATTCTACTGATCCATCAGAACTTGGAGAGGAATTTACTACTACGGAAAATTCAACAAAAGAAGATATATCCAAAAGAAACATAACGTTGAAATCAGATCAAGAAATTTTGTCCATTAACTTGACTACGGATGAGGCAGCTTCATGGTCTTTTCAGCAAGAAATCAAAGATGAGTATACAGAAACTTCAACTAAGGAATTAATGACCGATAATGGGTATAACACTGAAACTCAAACAAAAGCTTCTCCAAGCGAAACAACTACATCTGATGTGACGTCCTTTCCGTCAATCAACATAGCGTCTTCTACAGAGAAAGGAGGTATCTATGAAAATTCTGACAAAAATTTTGGCAAGGTAATATGGCACACAAACAACACATTTCAGAAGGTTCATGAAACTCCATTACTATCATTTGCCGAAAATGTGACATCATTCGAAGAAACAGTTGAACACAACGCCATCAGAACTACCGACTTTGACAGTGTCACTGAAAGAGGTGCGAGCATAATCGTAGGGCATAAATGCACGAAGCGATTCCAAGATTCTATTCTCTGGAATGATACAGACGGTGGCATGCTTGCCTTGAAGAATTGTCCAACAGGATATCAAGGAAACATGTACAGACCTTGTTTCAGCAGCGGCATGTGGGGGAATGTTGATTACAGCGAGTGTAGACTGGAACATCTGGGACGAATGAGACATATGGTAATGTATATTTTTATTTATCTATGGTTTTTTTAATAAGATCCTAAAGTACTGATCGCACTTTTTGTTAATGAATGTAAAAGACTTTGAAACAAACTAATAAATGTTCTCATTGAAATGCTGAATAATATTTTATGCAGTATTTAAAATTGATTGATTGGGATGATAATAAAAGTGTAAACTTAGAAACGTTATTTCATGCCAATATGCATGTAGCTTTCTTAAAGACAACATTCAATGGAATCGTATTTTCGAGTGTATAAGCCGTACCTTTTTTCACAAGAAAGCAGATGAAAATCAGGGGGCGAGTTATAGACGCGAATTGTTATAAGTAGGTACATATAGCCATATGGTAACACAACAGAGCGTGTTTTACTACTTTACCCTTTTCCTCAAGATAGACTCGTCGATTTGAAATGTATCCTCAGCATCGGTAACGAGATAAGCTGGTCAGGATTAGTTGTGCCTGGATCTTTGCACCCCATAGAGAATTTTTGCTTCGTGTTTTGCAAACACCAATCTATGGCGAACATGAAAACAGGAGATTTATGGCATAACCTTCCGCGTTCTCTCCAGAGTGGAGTTGTAGCAAAATCATATAAAGTTCACTTAAATAGATGAAAAACAGGAATGCACTTTCCCCCTTTTTCAGCTGGCATTACAATGGAAAATACTGATAATTTAAAAGCCTGCTTTAGGAGATCATCTTTGTTAATTTTCGGATAAGAGACTGTGGAAAAGGACAGAACAGGAATAAGCATATCGGACACCAGAACTTTACTATATGGTGATACAGGTACTATTCCGTAACGCTACTGATCCAGTGAATCATCCAACAGAAGCTCGGATGATTTTCCGAAATTTTTTCATGCAGTTATTATGTAGAATTAATTTGTATACGAATGGAAAGACTTCTTCGTAACAGCTATTGCTCGCAAATATCTTGAAAGTTAGCATTATTTATGATATATGTTCGAAACTCGAATTCGCTTGTACATCGTCTAATGAAGCGAAGTGCTAGTGTTAATGGGCCTGAGAAATGTTCTGGAGATCCTCTCTTTTGAAGAAAATACAGTTTTCTGATAAAGAACTATTCCTTTCGTAGTGATAAGAGGGAAAGTGTCCATGTTCATATAGCAGTTGGAAACTAGGGAATAGAAAATATCTCCTTATAACTAGCTAGGATGACGTACGTCCTTCAACATCCTTGAATGGGACACATAGGCGATTCAAATTGTGTTGGCGCTAACTTTTAAATAGCTCTTGACAGCTGATGAAGGAAGAAAGAAACATTTCTAAGATCAGTTTCAGAGAAGCTGGTGAAGTGGTTAATGATTGAGTATAAGCTCCATTGTTGATAGGTGAACATTATATAGAATTGTATAAGCAAAGTGACAGTAAATAAGACCACATTAATATGTCTCTTTAGGCCGATGATAAAATTTTGTATCATTTCGAAGTAAATACTGTTTTTATTTCAGTTACTTTCATTCCTCAAAAATGATAAAAATATTGTATATTGTAGACAGCTTATCCTCGAGAATTTCGATACAATCGAAAATACGGTACGTAGGCATTGTATTAGACTGTGTGTAGTGTGTAAGAAACATTCTGAGCACCTTCTAAGCACTGTCTTGAGGGGATACTAAGTGGTTAGCACTGCCAGTTAGCAACTGGAAGATCTGTGTTTCCAATAACAGCGAAGGAGCAATTGATTTTCCAACTTTCCAAACTTTCAAGTCTTAATATGTTTTACCATTAAGACCAGGTTCAGCAAATATTAATGTGTTTTACCACTAAAACCTAATTACAGTTGATTGTAAATACTATGGATAATATTACGTTAAATCTCTTTGGCAAATGAGATCCCTTTAACAAGCTGAATTCTGAACGTGAATGGGTCCATTAAAGAAAACTTATGAAAAACTATTCTGTGAAGTTAATGTTTTCGACTGTATCTTCTTTGCTTCGAAGTTTTCAAATGACACTGAATAGTGTTCGTTAGTTAAAAGCACTTGATGAGATGTGATTTTAACCAGAGATATTTTGCATTAATTGTTTTTACTCATAGATATATAGATGTTGCGTTCATTTTTTTTCTTTTCATATGCACAGTTATGTTGCGACAAACCGTAAAGTTCGTTCTAGCAAGATATACAACGTACTAGAATAAATTTAATTTCCTTTGTATTTTGATATTTATAATCATGTGTAAGACAGCACATTCGAATTGGAACACAAACTTTATTACCGACAATCTTACACTTGAAAAGTTGGCAGTAAGGTAAACTGCCATTTTTCGAAGTGTAAGATTGAAGAGCATTTTTAATTAATTGATTAATTTAATGTAATTAGTAAATTATAAATTTTAATTATCAGAACAAATTTTAATTAGTAAATTAAAGATTTTAATTAGTAATCTGAGTAGTAAATTACAAATTTTAATTAGTAATTAATTATAAATTTTAGTTTTAAAGACAGCTGTTTAATTATTTTTTAAAACATGCATGATCTTGATTCTTCGGTGTAAGATGCGGAATAAATAAGCAGAAGTAAATTTTGTAACTGAACTTTAAAAGCTGATAACCGTACCTAATTTTCTGTACAGATGTAATGACATGATCATTTATCAAGGCAGCAGCTGCTACATTTTTTAGATGTCTGTTGTTAATATGTCACTTAGCAAGACATATTTTCTATCATTATCAATACGAGCACAACTTATAACAAAATGGTAGAACTTTTTTTTGATGTTTGTAGATTGTAGGTTTCCTGATTTCTATTTTCCTTCGATTATCAACAAATGATCTATTTAAGATCATCTTTGATCAGCTATATGTAAATTGGCTTGGTACATATTTATCATTCTTTCCAGTAAATTTTTCTTTTACTGCATTTTTTTTTCAATTCTGTAATTGCTCTAAACATCAAATTATTTTAAAAGCAGAAGTATTACAGCTGATATTATTTTGTGCGGATTTCTAACTTCTAAAGTTCTTATGTTAACTAACCAGTGATTATGATTTTGATATTAACTATAACTTCTTCTTTCCGTATTACTCACCAGAATACAAATCACCTTTTCGAGTATATCGGTTGAGGATTTGAACGTTAGAAAGAACGAATTTCTCCCACTCGCCCAGCAGCTGTATCTAAAAGTGACTATTCCTCCTTTTGCATTCTTTCACTCGCCGATACTTTAAACCTACGCCTCGGTAAAATTAATTAAATCAGCTTATAGCTTATTTATTTCACTGTGTAATCTTAGATTACGTTATCAGCATTCGAAATGAATTGTCTGTTATTGCTTCATTTATATAGCCACAAGTGGTGGTTTATGCGTATCACAAGTCGTGTCTTTTTTCATAAAAGTTTAATATAAATAAAAGGGTTATTTAAGTCTTTTCAAGACCTTGTCATATTATTTCAAATTTATAATTCCCTAACTTGTCTAATAGGGTTGCAGGACTTAACTTTAGATGAATAGCAATCTTACAAACATTTTCTTCAAAATAATAGATTTTGAGATGTTCTGCAGCAAATTATTAGACAATTTTACCTTTTTCCTTGCGATGAAATAACTGGTGTTTAAGAATTTTAATTTTTGTATTTATTATATTGTCTTACGAATCCATTTGAGAAAGGTATCTGAAGTGTGAAATGTAGCTCATTTTATACTCATGCCCTTTCCAAGAAAGAACATCCGTTGTTTATTGAAGTTTATTTTTTTATGAACTGTTGATTTTTTCAAATCCAAAATAGCAAAATTTTATATTAAGCCTAAACACATTGCGTTTTCAACAGCCTGTAATATTATTCATTTTTGGTTTCGATATCACATTCTGGATGTAAACATAAAAATAAATATTTAAAACTTCATTTCGGCTTGAAAAGTTTTGAAGTATAAAATTTTTCCTTGGTTCAAAGTAAAAGGAAAAGTTACAGTAGCATAAAGAAACACTAGCAAGATACAAAGAGGCACTACACTTAACTTCCAAACTTCCAGTTTACTGAGGGGCGATTAGCAAGGCCTTCTCTAAAAAGAATAGTTAAGTTTATTTGCTACGGAACCATGGGAAAACTGCTATCACAATCCTAAGCATAAAACAAGACTGCATTTGAAGATTTTCTTCAAATTAAAGTGCTTGAAAATGCAAATGAATTATGTTTTTGTTACATGGCTTTATTAGAAAGATCAATCCAAACATATAAAACGGTTCAAGAATCACACAAGAACAATGATATACAATAAAAAAAGATAAAAATATTTAAAGTATGAAGCAGAATAAATGAACATATGAAAACAAGTAAAAATTTCAAAAAGGAAAGGAACATGGGAGATGCGGTCTCTACAAGAAGTTCATGAAAGTTCTGTCATTCCAGTATAGTTTGCTTATCTCACCACGTTTCTGAGACTCTTTATCAAGTTCTGGGCATGTAAGATGAAGACGAATAAATTATTGATAGTATTTTTCTGTTAAATGTAATATGGGTTATGTACCTTTCGAATGCATTTTAACTATCCTTCAAGTAACCGAAATTTTGAATTTAAACGTCGACCATATCCCGCTTTATTCTAGTAAATTGAATGTTGGCTTTAAGCTGAAAAGAATGGAGGTATCTAACTATGCCACGATTGCAGTCTTTTGACATAGATTATAAGGTTAAACGTAATCAAATATAAATTAAAATCTGTTTAAATTTACTGTGCTTAGGATGAATTCTTTATCCGTAGTTAACATAGAATTCTAAATTTTAAGAACACCTAAATGAGAAACTAAATTAGTTAAAACTACATTACTAAAATTTACTAACGCTATGTCTTTTAATTACAATTAAAATTTAAGTAAAATGTATCTATCTCTATCTGAAGGGCTTTAGAGATACAAATACTTAAATATGTACAACACAGCAGATAGCTCTGTTTAAAAAGGACGCAGCTAAACCTGCTCGCTACTTCTGGCCTTCCAAATACGGGAACAATAGTTAATGCAATAGTTTTGACAATATAAGAACTCAACCACCAAAATCGGATCGACGAAGAAGTAAATGCTACATAAAATAAACTTCTTTTGGGCGCGTTACCAAATCTGTATTCCTACACTCTAAATTCAAAAGAGTCCTATCCGACTCCAAAGGAGTGACATTACACTACCCTCTAACCCCAAAATGGCACTAACCTCGAAGAAGCGACTTTTCGGTCCAGTAAAAAGCGATCCCTTCTCACACAAAAAAAGGAGTGACCCTTTCTTCGTTCGGTCTTCTCGATATCGAGATATCGCTAGATATTCGGGTGAATCCACACACATTACAAGGAGTTATAATAGCTTGCTCACTCCTTGATGGTGCGATTTTTATATACTTATTTTATTTTATATTTATTTTATATGCAGACTGAAAACTGGTATTTGCTGTGTAAAGTTTACGGCTGAGGCAAAGTTTTAAATTTTTGGTTAATATTATCTCTTCAAAAATTGTTTTACACTACGTTTTAAGATGCTATTGTGATTTTAAATATCTGACATGCATGCATCTCTTTTAGATTTGATACCTATTTGTACTTACAAAAACATTTATTGGTGGTGAAGACGGTTATGAATCCAAGTAGACCATCACTGAAATGAAAAGCATTGCTTTAGAATAATCGTATCTCCATTATTTGGCATACAGTTTTTCTTTCCAAATCTAACGAAATATATATATATATATATATAAATTATATCCACATTAAAATATTGGAAATTTGGTGTCATGTTACAATATTTAACATTCTGAAATACTTAACACTATCACTTGTACTTCTGATATAAAATTACTTTGAATTCACAGAATATATTTAATTCTACAGAAACATAGTTTTTGCCTTCATCTATGTGTGGTAAGTAATAAAAATAAGAAAATTAATGCAACTTACATATAAAAACTGGAATAGCAAGATATTCGGACTGAAAACTCATGTTTTTGAATAAAAAATAAGATCTTTCAGGTACTTAAAATTTTGAATAAATAAATACTTCAGAAATTTTCAAAATTTGATTTGAGAAATCAAAAATGCTTAGTTTCATAAAAGAAAATTAGAAAATCATTTTAGATGAATCATACATATATATAGTGATGTACATTCTAAATTTTACATGCATATTTTAATTTTAAAAAACAAATTATATTTATTCATAGCTTTTATTAAAAGATTAAAACATGTAATTGTAAGCTAAATTTCCATTAAATAATCACAGTGTTGGAAAAGTAATTAATTAAAAAGAGTTCTTGAAAAATTTTACAATCATGAATTTAAATGTGTTAAAACAGTTGATCATATATATACGTATGTCACAGTAAACCTGTATTATAATCTGCTAGAGTTAACTTCTTAAAATGCTGCTTATAAATGAATATTTTAATACAATTTGTGAATTGATGTTACTGGTAGTTTGTCTGCTTGAGCATAATATGCATAAAAAATCGAATAATATTTTAGTATGCGTTGAAATAAGAAAAAAATGTGAAATTAATTACCCAGGAAAATTATTGAGCTTTATTTGCAGTGTATGAGATTCAGAAAATAAGTAACCATAAAATACTCTCTTGCTAATGTTTTTAACTTCATATATTGCACAAAATATTGCGAAAGAAATGTTTCCGTTTCTTATTACAAAATTATGAAGAGCTTAAAATTAATTAACCTATTACCCCAAATTTTGTATAAAGCTTAAAATCTTCAGTTAGATTAGAACGCTTTTTACTTTTGAGAAGTTATATGCATACACATTCCTATACATTAATCATTTCAGGTGAATAAAAGTTTACATATACTTCTAGACTATAACTTATTTTTATATATGCTAATTCGAATTCCAAGTCTCATATGGAAAAATAAAGTAAATTTTAAAGTGAAACAATTATTTAAAGTGAAACAATCGATTAGCTCACATGTGTAAGATAAAAATTAATTTTTCATAATTATATTGAAAATTCTTATGTATTTTATTTATTGATTAAATCTGAGTAGGAATCATTAACATAACTGCAGAATTATAATAGTTTCCATGAACAAAGTAATTTAAATATAAATGAAAACAAGCAATACATGAAAAACGTTTTATTAGGAAATATATGTGCATACATATATAAATTGACAATAGGACACTAAAAATATGACAATCAAATGACAGTAAACATATGAAATGTAATGTATATACAGAATGCAATAAATTGTTATTCAACACGTATATTACTCAAACATGTATTTAGAGTCCACACAAGCTCTAGGAGTGCTGACATTATACAAGAAGCTTGCCATAAAATTATAAAAATTTATTAATGTATACAAAATGAGTTTTAAATTAGAATGTCAAATGCCTTCATGGCGTGATTTGGGCATGCTATTAATTATTGTCTGCTTTAATATAGAATGAACTTCTAATACACACTAGAATCGGCTGTTTATTCTGAGCTGTTCCAAGTGGTTCCATGTCTTCTATTCCCTGAAGATAAATTTCTTTATTAAGAATACATCCATTACCTATCTATGAGGACAAGTCAAATACCAATGAACCGTATTAGAAAGTTTATCTTTCCAATTAAAAACTATTGCAGAAATTTTTTTCTTCTTTCAAAAATACCTTCCTAGTAATTTTATGCACATAGAGGCCTTTTGCTCTTAGTTTCTGTAAAAGCTCAGTATCAATACATATAGGAATATGTAAGTATTATATTGATGCAAATATAGAACAGGTTAGTAATGCATACTGCTATTTGTGCGTTGCTTCTTCATGAAAAACTCAATAAATAGTGTAAAAAAATGTAAAAAAAGAAAAAAAAAGAATATGGACAATTAGCCTGTTTTATTTTCATGAAAACAAGTATCATCCCTTCGTAATAAACGATGATGCTTGTTCTTGATTTCACGATTGCCCTAATCTGACTGGAAGTGCACTTTTTAAATTTCATCTTGAAGCAATTTCTCCATCACTTTATTAGTGATGGAGAAATCACTAATAAAGTGATGGAGAAATCATCTCCATCACTTTATTAGTGATTTTACTTTAAAAAAAATCTATGTTCACTGTATGATACATGCACATAACGGATTAGTGTCATGTTTTAGATCATATAAAAGCATCACACATATTTACAAACCATCTTATTTTCTCAAAATATTTGTTAGTGTGTAGGTGATATTCAATTCACTGCAATTCCGATTCTACAGAAATTAGCTAAATGGGCATGCATCATCTGAGGGTACAAAAGTTGAAAGCAGTCTGAGAAAATGAATTTTAACCTCATTAAGCCAAACACATTCACTGTTGTAAAATGGCCTATTTTAATATGATCTGCCCTGTTAAAATGAAAGTTAATGCAAAGCATGTCAAAACTCATCTATACTTACATTAGCAAATATTACAGAAGTGCAGAATTTGGAACTCTTTTTGCAAATAACAGCCTGATGCCCAAATACTTGTTTTCCCCTTGTAAGGTTTTAGTTTAAACTAACAAAGTTTTATGTTAATTTCTCTTTCCTGTGAACTCTTATTTCAACTTCCCGTTAGAATGAGAGCGCGTTTCAGCTTTATGCTAATTTGAAGTGGAGCCAAGTTTTCTATTTAAAGGTTAGCTAGGAACTTCTCAGTGTGTGAGAGCTTCTTAGTCTCAGATTACTTCGGCTCTGTTCGACGTCCATCTGACTAGCTAGTATTTAAGTTCTAAGCCTTAGCGCTGTTACTTTGATACTTACTGAAGTAATCTAAGTGCGTTAGTATTAGCCAAATCTTGCTACGCACCATTTATAGTTTAGAATAGAGGCCAACCTCGCGTTAAAGCTCTGAGAGCAACGACTACTTAATTTTCTACGCAACTTTGTTTTAAATTATTTAATTATTCAGTTTAGACCCAAGTGCGGTCATTATTTTCTGTTATCCCATCCGAGTTGGGAAGTAGCTGTAAATAGTGGTTTAATAAAAGGGGATTTTTTAAACCCTTCTTACGTGCAGTTATTCTACCACGTACACCGAACATAGCTGCATTCAGCTCCTGTTCGAGATGAGGACTTTGACACTATTTGTACAATGTTCGCCAAAAGTATGCACAGAACACTCAGTCCTGATACCCTTATTCAACAGAAATAAAAACAAAACAAAAGTATATATATATAAAATACATATACTGGATAAAAATTATATGTGAAATATAATTATTAATTGAAGCTATATAAATATCGCACATGAATCTTTCAAGATAGAATATGTAGCAAATTTCAAAGGATATGCAGCTCAGTTCACTTACATATAGTAACAATAGCTTAATAACATACACATACACTGCAAACTAAAAATATTATCCTATTAAAATAATTTTATAACTAAGCGTACGAAATTATTTTTTTATGCATAGACCTGTACCAAGTATTTACTGATTAATAATGAATGAGACCTATTTTTCCCTTTATATAAAATACGCAGACTTTTAACATATGATGATTACAAAAAAACCCATTAAAGAGGCCTTTGGCACTAGAATTATGCATTTACAGCTTTCTTTTACAAGCCAGAAGAATAAGCTTTATAAGCCATTTAAGAATAGAGACCGATGTGAGTAATAAATGCAAAATTATTTTACTAGTCTAGGTAATTAAAACAGTAAAAAAAGAAAAGTTTTAAAGTTTATAATCCTAGTTAAATTTTTGAAGATTTTTACCGCTGAAATCAGCAATGCTTCCTACCAGAAGATCAGACTGTTTTGCTTCCACATATCTGAAAATTCTTGGGACGTGAAAAGATGAAAACTTTCCCAAGAAAGTATCCTAATTTTGAACTATCATATAATACCTCCTGAAAAAAGAAATTTTATTTTGATACAGTATAACAAAAAGACAAGGAGCAGATAAATTTATTTTACTTGTATAATGTAGCTAATACACAATTTGCTGTGTGCACAATTTGTATTGAGAACATAGAACATATGTAGAATGGACAAAGTACTAAAATTTTATGCTTAGCCATAGACTGAAAATGAATTCTCATTAAATAGTTTTTCTGCATGAATTACCTGGAATGTTTAATAATACAATAGCTTGCAGTTTGTCATCAGAAAATCAAAACTTATTATTATTTTTTTTAAATAGCTGTTTTATTTTTTTAGTTCAAAGGAGCAATTCGCCAAAAAGACTATTAATTTCGTTTTGGCATTTTGCGTCGATTCACGATAAGCGTTGTTTCACTTTTCAAATTGTTGCCACCAAATAGTATCGTGAGGTATTATATTAAAAGAAATTAAATAATGAAGAATCTGCATGAATGTATGTATGTTTCCCTCATTGTGATAAAACAACGGTACCTAGAGCCATCAAAATTTGAATATGTTAAAAACTACTATAAGATGAGAACGATGTGACTTCACCAGAGAATTTAGTAAAGTATGCGATTTTTATTTCTTGCTAACATGCTGCAATTCTACTAAATAATTTGCTCACTTGTGCTATAAAAAATCAAAACTATAGTATGGATTTTTTTTTCATCGCTGTTCTTCCTATTTGAATTGGAAATGCATGTAAAACTGAATTTAAATAATTGGAGTCGATAGTGTTGTGTAAATTGTAAAAAATAAAAGTAATTTTAAGAAAGTGTTTAGAAAAAGTACCATCCATACATATAACTTTATCGTGTTAACACTACCTAATAAATGCAACTACATTACAGCACTACACTCCTAAAGCAAATTTACAGATTCCTAAAAAAAGAGGAAACTAAAACTACTTTGTATTACAGCCTTCAATTTTTACACATAAATCTAACTATAAGACCGTAATTTATAATAATTAAGATATTTCTATTAAGAAATAATTGTATATATATTTTAAAAGCGAACCTAGTTTTGGCAAAGGAGCTGCATCCATTTATTACGACCGTCCTCGCTTGAAATGGCGCTTTAACAAAAGTGTTCGGTCACTCTATGTGGACAGGAGGCATTCTGTCCCTCACTCCCTTCTCCAAGAACCTAATTTAGTATAACTATAATGCATTCAGAATCTTTTCAATTTCTGGGTAAAACAGGAATAGATTTAAATAAAAACATTTTATAATTTAGTTTGACATTTTAAAATAAATCTAAATAGAGTAAAACATGCTTGCAGGTGGGGAAACATATTCTGTTACCAAGACAGTAAGTAAACTTGCGTTATTTAACGCGAAACAGAGCGAAAACGGCTGACGTTCTTCAAATCCCACTCTGAGAGATTTAGAGTGCAAATAACATATTCGCTTGCTATTTAAACTTCATCTAATTTGCATACTGATGAAGGCCGACAGC
>KK116281.1:765744-821377 GCA_000611955.2 Stegodyphus mimosarum
CGCTCCTCGACAGAAAACGGTACTACATCTATTAGTACAAAAAAAAGAATTTACTAAAATTGTACTGAAGTTCATGTTGAACTGAATACTATTTCTGAGGAAGTATTTACTGACCTTTCTATAGATTGAGCTATAGATTCTTAGAATTCTTCTATTTCTTAATTGAATTATAGATGCCAAGAAACAGCCAAAGAATTTGAATGAAATTATGGTGGTATTGACAATGATATGGAATATTGCTGTTGATGAAGTATTCCACATATTTTTCTCTAGTTCATGAAGCTAAAGATGTCACCAACAATCCAAATATTTACTATAAAATTGTGCTGAGATTATTGATGGTGTGGAATACTGCTATACAGAAGGTAAGGCTTTTAAGACTAAAATGAAGCACTTTTATGTAAATTGAGACAGATTACATTCAGTTGAAATGAAACTTCTGGATTTAGCTGAAAATGAGCAATGCATTTGTGGAAATAATCAGGTTCCAACGGATATATTTCCTGTGACAAAGCGCCTGATAGTGATGTGCTCAATCACTTCGAAGTATGAAGAGTTTTATAATTAAAGGATTTGGAAAATACTAAAGAGAATTGCAATGTGATCCTACGCATGCTTTGGTGCAAGAGACGTATACAAAATATCAGTCAGTATCTAAGTACTTGATTACTTGGTGGGGAATTATTTAATTTACTTAGCAGTTATTTTATGTTGAAGTAGCTTTCCTATCGCTTTTGATTTCAACTTCCACTTTCCTGCCAGAATGCAAATTGTCTAGCTGGCGTGTATGCAAATGAGGTAGAAAGAAGTCAATATTTAAGGGAAGGTGTTGGAAGGTGAAATTGGAGCGTGATCTGCCTGTCTGAAGGTCACATTTGTATTTTTGATTTTCTGGAGAATAGATTTCTGTCGCGTTGAGCTGTTCTTGCCATCAAGCCGACTTTTCGAGTCAGAGCCAACTTGCGCGATAGTTAATCTGTGAAGCCGTTAGAATAAACTTAACTTCATTTAACTTTAACTTATTCGTTACCTTTTGAACTGAGACAAAAGTGTTGGCTTTTGTAAGCACAATTGGGCGCCGTCTGGGATCTTTATTTGAATTGAAAGAGTTCTTTATACCCTTCTCCTGACTTTGTGGCACTTTAAGATTTAGTGAATATTCACTAAATAGTCTTCAAACGTCGAGCTCGTTTATGACAGCCAAGTATACAAGACGTTGTAACTTTAGTTTTCTCTAATGCTAATATTAAAACGAAAATTAGTCCAATGAATTTATACGTATAGGACTCGTCAATTTTATTGCAGTAATTTATAAGCACTTAAATTCGGATCAGAATAGAAAGTGGCCAAAGTTTCAGAATTCTGCAAAATTTTCGCAAAGTATTTCACGATAATATGAAATGAAAAGAAAAAAAATGTAGAATATTTGTTTATGAAAGTATGGTTTTTAAAACACAATTTATAGCAAGTATGCATGTTTTGAATAATTTTTATTAATAAATAAACCCCTTTTCTTTGATTATTATTATTATTATTTTGCTTATTACACAAAAAAGATATTGGTGTGTGTCAGTTAAAAATGTATTCTACATTCGAATAGATTCGTTATGGTGATGCATTTTCTTTCATTTCAGAAAAAGCTCTGGAAAGAAGTGCTTACGCCCTCATGTGGATAAAAGGGTTGAAAAATTTGCTTTCCATTGAAAATCTCGTTGTTAACAGCGACGTAGCTGTGGCAACAATATTATCTCCTCTTAACTCATTAAACCGACTTTTACATCCTCCGACATTTGACATTGGACTTCAAATGAAAAAGGTATATTTGATTTTACATATTTTTGTATTCCCATTACTCCAAATATCTCCCAAAAAAGTCCACGAATTTTATCGAGGCAAGTAGCGCAATATTGCGTCTATCGTTAGCACGGGCCTTGGGCAACGTAATAAGTGATAATACGAATCCATCCCAACTATGTCCCATTTTGATAGAGATTCCCCCGGGAGATGGTACGAGAGTCTCAAATTTTTTCTCATTTTCAGTTTCAATCACTGTATGTAAGATGAACTGTTTACCCAAATTAACAGTCATATAAACATTTCAAGAAATTCTGTATTCCGTATTTTAGGAAATTATATGTGTTTATATTATTTTCGGGAAAAACGAAACAAGAATATCATCAGTTTTCATTACTCTTACATTTATTTAGCATTTTAAATGCTTAACGTTCATTTCGAATTGCTATTATTGTTTTAATGAGATATTATTTTAGTTTAAAACTAATAAATTTGAAAATAGATTTGCCTTCCAGAATTTCGTAGTGCAAAATTTCCTTCTTTTATAGGAAGTGCCAATGGGATACGACTTAAAATGTGGCCAACTGTGGAATATGTCTCAGTAAGTAATTTAGAATTTCAGAGTGTACATATTGTAACATTGTGTTTTGAATACTTTTCCAGTCTATTTTGGAAGACTTTTCAATATTCTTTTTTAAAATCAAGTGCACTTTCTTATCACGTTTTCGAATATTTTACATAAGATAAAATCTGCATCGCCTGGAAGAGCGCCAAATGGTTCTTAGATGGTCGCTTCTTTTTTTAGTTGGAAATGAAATGGTTTCTAACATTGAAAAATTCGTGATATGCTTAGTGGTTTTCTAAACACGTATAGTAAAACAGATGAGATGTTTGAAATACATTTAATTCGCTTATTTTTATATATGCGTTCGCTTGTCATTTGTATCTCACATAGCTATATTGTAACACTGCCATTTTTGGACACTGCACAAAGAACTAGTCAAGTGCATTATATGAAAAACGAAAGTACCTGAATATAAAACTGAGCAATCTTGAAGTTGTTTAACGCTTTAAAAAAATTAAGGCTCCCCATTCGACCCATTCGACTTGAAGTGGGAAGACTTAGTATAAGGCATTAAAGGCGGAATATAAGGAATTAGCGATTGCAAGGTCGTGATTTCGATTTCTGACAACACTAGGATGACATTTTAAAGATTTCGCCCATAGAAACTAATGAGTTAATATTTTCTGTACATAGAGAGAGAGAAAGGAAGGTCGCGTTTTACAGTGCTACGCATTTTCTACCAACTAGAGCAGAGCTCTTTGAGGATAAATGAGACTCCAAGTTGCGAGACAACTGGCAAAGCCACGTCTCGTTTATAGGACCTGATTAAGATAGTCTGGGCGATTAAGACACAATGTTCTTTCAAAGAGCGTTATTTCTCACTTTCCTTATTTCCATGGAGGAAAAACGTTTGCGAAGAGATACAAAATTATTTGGGAACCCTTTAAAATCTGAGCCCCTAGGCATAGACCTCCTGGGTTTAAGCGGTAATCAGGCCTTGCCTACATTAAAAAGCCTTTGTAACACTGAAAAGTTCATTAAGTGGAAATACACCTATACATTAACAAGCGCATTCAGTGGGAATACAGCTATAGCGCTCGATCACCGGACCTGATTCCTACCGAGCATGTTTGAGATGCTTTAGGAAGACGTATAGCTGCTGTCACTCCTCCTCTTCAGACCCTTGCCGGACTTGCAACTGCTTTTCAAGAACAATGGCTCTCACTTTCTCCAAAACTAGTACACTGCATAATTGACAGCATCGCACATCGCTGCATGTGTTCTACTGCTTCTAGGGGAGATCATTATACTCCATATTGAAGATAACTGTCCTATACCAAACTGACGTATCCGATTTGTTCATTTTACAATTATGCTAATTTCTATAGCACTATAATTGTCTAACGTTAAAATAGGACCACATTGTTGAATTGCTCTGGTGACATCACCGGAAAATATTGCTGCATGTGTGGAGAGAATTATAACATTGCTTGCAAGTTTGCAGTGTAATAAGGCCACATATAGAATATTTATGTAATTATGACAACAATTTGAGAGGTTTCGCTTCATTTCATACAATGCTTATTATTTTGTTGAATACTTTACAAACTTTGCATATGAAGTACAGCGATGGGAAGACTGATGAATTATACATAATCTTTCGGTAAAAGTAGTGGCTAAAGCAGCCTTTTTAAAATTATGAATGCCTTAAAATTATAAAAGACGAAGGAGTTTATGTGTCTACGCGGTAAATTCATGACACAAAATTTTATTAAAAAAATTATTCAAATTATAAAATTTAATTTTATGCAATTTACATTCGTAGCTTTCATATGTTCACGCTTTAGGTATTAGATTTATATATCTGTTGGCGATTATGTTTATTTTCAAATGATAAAGAATAAAATGTTTCCATGATTAAACTGAAATTGTATCCAAACAGAGGAAACAAGTTGAACATGTTATCTTAAAGAATTAGAAAGTGATTTAAAATGCTTTCGAATATCTTGTCCCATGTAGATTTTCTTCAAATATTAAAGAAAATACCTGAAGATTTTTTTTTGAAGATTCATGGGTAAACGTTCTACTGAAAACGGGCTAGTGTTTTTAAGTCAGCGTATTTCTTTTCTTCTTTTTCTCACATTCTTTCTCACAAGTACACACGTGTCCATAAATTAAGGATAATGCAGGCAAAGGAAGAGTTAGAAGCAAACCAAATTTGACTTGTTTGTAAAGCTTATTAAACAAAAGGTAAAGATAAAAAAAGAATGCTATATGTTTGATATTATTAAACAAATTAGCGATTTTTTTCTCCCTGGAGCAAATTACAAAAAACACCTATTTACAAAAAAACAATATTACATAGTTGGTATGATTGTTAATACATTGTATGTCTCCCAGACGATGCAATACAGTCCGTACAACGCCTAGGCATGCTGAGTATCAAATTATCGATCTGATCTTGGGGGATATTACACCACTCAAAAAGCATTACTCTCCGATGTTCCGGTAGACATGTAGGAGGAGGTTAACGGGCTGCAACTCGTCGGCCAAGCATGTCCCACACCTGCTGTACTGGATTCAAGTCCGGTGAGAACGCTGGCCAGTCCATACGGGTGATATCCTCCGATTGAAGGCATTCGCGTGCGATGTTTGCACGGTGAGGACGGGCGTTGTCATCCATAAACACAAACTGTGCGTCCATGTTGCTCCGAAACAAACGTACATGTTGTTCCAGAATGACGTCCCGATAGATTTGGCTTGTCAAGGTTCCAATTTGAACATGCAGGTCAGTTCTGGAACCCAGAATAATTCCATTCCAAACGAGCACTCCTGCGCCACCGTAACGGTGTCGTTCAATGATGTTTTCTTGGTGGTAACGGGTACCTGGAGCTCTCCATATGAAAGTCTGGCGAGAATCAGACTGCAAGCTTAACCTGGACTCGTCGGAAAACATCACACAAGCCCACTGTTGCGGTGTCTACAATGCATGCTCTCTACTCCAGGCTAACCGCAGGCGACAGTGAATTGCAATAAGTGGAACGCATCTTACAGGTCTACGAGCATATAGACCAATCTGCCCTATGAGTCAGTACACGGTCTGCCTCGAAATTGTCGTACCAGTAGCTGAAGAGAGCCGACGAGACAGGTCTGAGGCTGTGCTCCGCCTGTTTCTTTTGGCAGTAACTGCCAAATACCGGTCCTCATTCGGCGTTGTAACTCTGGTGCGACCTGTGCTGTAACGCCTACTCACATTACCATCATCTTGGAATTGTTGCCAAAGCTTGGAGATGACACTCTTGGCAATTCCAAGTTCGTCTGATACTTCCAGTTGGGTACGCCCACATTCCAGACGGTCATAATTCTACCACGTAAAAAATCATCCAAATTCAACAATTGTGTCATAACTATTCGGTTATTGCACTGAAATGCTTATAAAGCGCCTGCGAACAATTTTACTTCTTTGCCTATATTCCTTATATATCACTCTCTTACACTCTCGTCATTGTGACGTACCATCGGTGTCATCTGGTTACTTCCTGAAATTTGCATATGATTCTTGAAGATGTGTGTAGTGATTTTACAGGTGATATATTTATTTTAGAGTTCGATTTCCGCGTGACTCCGAATTATCCTTAATTTATGGACATGAGTGTAATTTAAATGGACGAAAATAGCAGACAAGTAGCTAACTTTGCAAACCATTACACGCCGTATAGCAATGAAATATGGGTTTTCGATGCTTAATATTTCCTTATTCGCTAATAAAAATCTCTGAAGGAAGCTTACCTGAAAACTTACTTTATCTGCTGAGG
This sequence comes from Stegodyphus mimosarum, assembly GCA_000611955.2. Classification (NCBI taxonomy): domain Eukaryota; kingdom Metazoa; phylum Arthropoda; class Arachnida; order Araneae; family Eresidae; genus Stegodyphus; species Stegodyphus mimosarum. The sequence continues at coordinate 771,919 of KK116281.1, forward strand.
AAGATCTATTTGAGTATAAAATCCTTCTGCAGTACTATTGCTAACTCTAATGTTCATGTTAATGCACAGTGAGGCTCATTAAGATAATATATACTGTACCATGAACAAAATTAGGTCAAGAATCATTACTTTAGATAGTCCGAGAAGAAATTATTTATGAGTTTCGGAATAGTAGAAAAATGAGCTTGATGTAAGATTGGTTAGAAATGTATAATAAACTTAAATAGATATCTTTTAATTTCTTATGCTGTAGTATACAATTCGATGAATGTGTAAATATTGTAATTAAAGAAGAGAGGTTTGAGCACGATAGCATTAGTTTCTCCTAACTAGCATTAGTTTCTGATAACTAGCTTTAGTTTCTCATATAACTACTAAAATTATATTCTTTCACAGTTTGTGGAATACCAAAGACTGCATAAAGGCTAATGTCAAAGGTGATATTGTAACATGCCGCTGTCATCATCTTGGAAGTATTGCTTTATTGCTGGAGGAAGGACCACAAGTAAGTGTAACAAACCTCTATACTTTTGGAGTATTTGGAATTTTTGAGAAATTTTGTAGCTCCGCTTAATGAGTTGTTATGAGATATAAAGACATGCGAATTAATTTGCTATGCCTTTCTTTTAAAGTTTTACTGATGTTTGGGCTAAACCTCCTTGCGTAGAATACAACATTAATTTTACTTAAGGATACTTTGAAGAGATCTACGAAAATTATTAATTTAGTAATCTTTGACGAATGAATTAACAGTGAAATATAAGTTTTTTAAAATTGTTAAATTAATTCAATTTACAAGATATTAAAGTAAAAGTTTCGTATTTCTCATGGTTGCCTTCTTTTTTTAAAAATAATTTAACAAATTGGCTTATTTGGTATTCCTTTATTTTGCTTGAAAATTTTAAAATATGTGTAATTTTAAAATAAGTGAAATAAATAAAATATACCATAAAAACTGTAAATTTTTCCAACATTTAAATTAAGCAGAATTTATCACTTTATAATATGATACTTTATTTAAATTTAATAGAACTTGAATAATACAAATTTCAGATTTCTCTCTATATAAATAAAGCAGTCTGAAGAGTATATAAATGCAATGATCATTTTGAGCTAGATCATTGACCGGCACAGATCGGGGTAATGATCAGCTGCAAGCACGGGCAATTGCAAACGCAGACTTCATGCTGCCACTGTAATTTGTTGCTGCTTGTTTAGTGTTGTATTGACTGTACTTTAAACGTATAGCCATATTTTCAGATTGAGAAGTTCTTCTGCGTCCGTCGGTTCACCCCGTTAAAATAACAAAAATGATATGATTATAATCTATTATTAAAAGTCGAAATTTCACTGAATATTAAGGCTCTTGGCAAGATTAGTTTACAAGAATATTCTGTCAATAGACGTCGAAAATATGGTAGCCCATTTGCAGATGGAATTAACAGAAAGTCAGTGTGACTGAACTGAAAATCCTGTGAATTGGGTATTCCCAAACCACTATGTTGACACAATGTAAGTATGAAAAACCAATTAGATAGCTAATCGTTTGTTTTTCGCATATGCGCATATCGATAACTGTTTGTTTCTTGCACATGCGCAGATCGGTAATCGCTTGTTTCTCGCCAATGCAGAAATGTGCCAAATAAACTTTCCAACCAAGGCCGCTACAGAAGACAAGGCCATTTTCTCCTTGCAGCCCGCATTATTATACCTGATGACTGACTTCAGGTACCGAGTTTGACATACATGCTTATGGCATAATGTCTGACATACATGCTTATGACATACATGCTTATGGCTCCTGGCATAATGTTTGCAAAGAGAGCCAGTAAAAATGGAAAATTAATGGTTCAGGGCAAATGTGTGTATAACGTGAAAGTAACTGAATCTTTAATGCTTTATTAAAACACTTTGTTCTCTTTCTTTTAAATAGAATACGTCTCTGCATCCTGAACCTGCTGTAGGTAAAATGATAACAGTCAGCTGCGTCACTTCTCTGTCAGCGATCATCGTAACCCTTGCTGTCAACTTTTTGCTGAAGAGGTATTTGTTTGCTGAAACTCCAATTAATTTAATTTATGTGGTCTGTTATTATATTTTCAAAAGAAAATGCATTATCATTTAAGGTCAGTTCTGCAAAACAGTTAACAATCTAATCTATTGCTGAGTTTAAAATTAGGAAACCTCGAAAAATTAGCTTTACAATAGCATAACTAAAGTAAAAATTTCATAACAAACTTTTTGCTGAAGAGGTATTTGTTTGCTGAAATTCCAATTAATTTAATTTATGTGGTCTGTTATTATATTTTCAAAAGAAAATGCATTATCATTTAAGGTCAGTTCTGCAAAACAGTTAACAATCTAATCTATTGCTGAGTTTAAAATTAGGAAACCTCGAAAAATTAGCTTTACAATAGCATAACTAAAGTAAAAATTTCATAACAAACTTTATTAAAGTAAAAATTTCATAACAAAGTTGTAATTAACATTCTGCATATTAATTATAATAACTTTAAAATTTATCATGCCAGTTGTCTGAGTTTTTAATTTGTTAAACAACGATAATAAAATTACAATAAAAATTTAAATTTATTTGTAAATTATTATTAATTTATAAACAGTACAAATATATGATGTACAAAATAAAAAATACAAATTTAATCAGCAAATTACTACTATAAAGCGTGAATTTTACTACGCCTAAATTAATTAAAGTGTTATACTTTATGCGATTTGCATAAATCCTTCACTGAAAGCCACATGCTACAATGGCATTATAATCAATTCCAGATTCGCTGGGAAACGGATTAACCAAGCTGCAGATTAACCGAATTACAAACCATCAGCGTAAAGTATAATTGCATATGAAAACACAAGAAGGAAAAGAAAAAGACATGAAATAACAGCACTGATAAAAAAACATGTTATACTATTTAGGAGTTTTTTATCCGTGACTGTGTTTAATTTAATTGTACGTAGTCCGCAATATATACCGAAGAGCCTTTACACTATAACCACCCTCCATCTATAACAATGTGCTCACCTAGGAACAAATGACCACATGTGAGCAGCTGATGTTCGAGTATATAAACCGGCTATGCATTATCTTTCCAAATGTCATGATTTTCCCACTTAGATTACTTTATTCTCTAATCTGCAATAACTCTCTTGTGAAGTTACTAAACTTAAGCAGCACACGTCTGAGCTTTCACTTGAAAGGGGGTCACTACCCACGTGACGCACGGACTCTAAATCATTACGACTTGTTAATCTTTCTTGATGAACTTCGGATTTATATATTTGCAAATAGTACACAAGATTGTTAATTGAACCTATTTTAATTATTATTTGTATATTACTTGCTTTGAATTTTGTAAATATATTATATTAGCAGAATTTCCCTGGGAACCTCGCAGCCAATGCTATGTCTGCTTATTGCTTATGTGGCAGGCGGTCACGCCCCTTTCGCCATCAGCTCCCGCTCTCTTGGACTTACGGACTCAATCTACCTTCAGCGCCCATCAAACAATCATCTGATGACAGCCGGAAAAAATCAAGCATTATGCTTGATAATCACGGCAAAAGTAGATTTTGGAACTCTTTCCAAATATACCGAGATTCGCGACATAATGGGAAAAGCATCTGATTTATCACACTTCGATAAATGTCGTTATGGCTCGGCGACTGGGAACAGCAGTATCAGAAACGGCGCGTTTAGTGGGCTGTTCACGTGCAGTTGTTGTGAACACATATCGAAAGGGGTGTATGGATAGTGAAAAGACAAGTCGCCAACCAGCAGTGTGTCGTCGACGGCGCACTAATTCCATAGGAGAGCGCAGATTGCTACGCATTGTTCGCCGTGACTGAAGAGCTAAAACAGTCGAAATCACCACCAGCTACAACAGTGGTGGCCCAAATAGTGTTTCTCAACACACTGTGCAGCGTACATTGAGCGTATGGACCAACGCAGCCGGAAGTCGAAGTATGTCCCTGCACTAACGGTACGTCATCGCCAGCTGCATCTGCAATGGGCCAAGAAACATCAGAATTGGACATTAGAAGAATGGAAAAAAAGTTGCATGGTCCGACGAATCACATTTTCCGGTCCATGACATCAACGAGGTATGCTAATACTCCGATTTCCAAACGAAGCCCTGGCTTCCGGATGCACATTTGGGCGGAGACCAGCCGGTGGTGGGGGTATTATGGTGTGGGCAATGTTTTCATGGAGCACATTAGAACCCATAATCCCCATAGAACAATCCTTGACATCTGTGCGCAACGTGAATATCGTTACAGACAAGGTTCACGCATCCATGGCAACAGTATTTTCAACGGGGGATGGTGTTTACCAACAGGATAATGTTTCATGTTATAAAAGTCGAAGCGTCAGGGAGTGTTTCAAGGAACATTCCAGTGACTTTTAAGTCATCGCTTGGCCTTCAAATTCACCTGACATTAATGTAATAGAGCGTTTGTGGTCAAACCTGGAAAACCAGATTCGTGCTGCTACACTACCCCGTCGCAATGTGTAGGAATTGCAGGACCAGTTGGTGAGCGCTTGGAACCAGTTACCTCAGACTACCTATCGGCAGCTTGTGGAGTCAATGCCATGTCGGGTGGCTGGCAGTTTGAGGGCTAAAGGTGGTCCTACATGTTATTAACAGGGTGATGATAATGTTATGTCTTTTCGGTGTATATGCATTGTTAAAGTTTTCATATATTTCGTTGATTATACGTATATTATTTGTGATATAAAGTTGTAGGTGAATTTTGTTGAATCTCTTGTTCCTACTAAACTATATGATAAATTATTTTTCTTCTTTTAGTTCATGAATTATTTACGAGTTTTAAATAAAAGCTTTATTTAGAAAAGTTATTTTTCACCTTGTTTTATTTTATTTTTTTAATCTCAATGACACATTGTCATATTTAGTTGAAAAACCGTTTTCTAACAAAAAATAGCTCTTTTATTTCCGACAACTCCGTTGTGTCAAATAGTCGAAAAAAATGGAGCGATTTCCGAAATTTGCTTCAAAATCAGAAATCGCATTAAAATTTCACATAAACTTCATTTAAAAGAGATTTTCTGTTCTATTCTATGGTGCAAACCGAGAAAAAATAAATTACGTTTAAATTTTTTAGATACTTCATTTATTTTTTTCTCATTCCATGATGCAAACAGTAAATTTCTGAGACTTTTAGTTTGTTCATTAAATGAAGATATGTACGAAACGTCATTTCAACATTAAATTTAAAATAAATTAAATGGAATTTGAAAATATGGGTTTACTATACCGTATTGTCACCCATAAATAGTTCTGCGTACTTATACGGTTCAATAAATCAAGTTTTGAAAACATTACTATCTTTTATTAGATTTAGCTCAACAACATTAGCGGTTCTTTCTTAGCTTCTGAAGATTCCAAATCTTTATAACAGATACATTTTTGGATGTTAGAATTTTAGTCATATAATGAAATATATATAACCCCAATAAAATTAAGAAAACCAACTCTTAAAATGAAATGCCGAGAAAAATATGTAAATTATAAAATGGAAAAAAATTAAAAATGATGCGGTAGATTTCATTATGCTGCAATAGCATCATAACCTTGAAACTATGTTTCCATTAATGCTGAAAGAAGAAGCGATTCTATTTACGAGAGATCTACGCATATTGTTACTAGTAATCACGCATGTAGATCTTGCTGGTCTTGAAAATAAAGTATTTTGTCTGAAGAAATGTTTAATAAAGAGATATTGAGATATATCTCAATAAATATATATGCTTATATATAAACGTATGTTCACATAAATATATTACATTGTAGAATTAATGGCGGTGCATCCGTTGCGGTTGAGTGTAAAGTTGTTGAACCCTTATAGTTTGATTTGGATTCGATTCTAAGTGAATGGGCTCTCTGTATAGGTGTTTGCATGGTTTTCTCCTCGTGTAACGTGGATACTAGCCAGTTTTCCTAAGAAAGTCTTTAACGGAGGCATCCCTTCCCTTAGACAGATAGCCGTCGCGTGCTTTACTACAATCAAATAAACTAAGGGTCCGTTGCATATAGCTATAGTTTAAGATTTTTTTGTTTTTAAGTTGGTTTATTTGATTATGAAAAAGCAGGGCTATCTCCCAAAGGTGAGGAATGCTTTCGTGGAGAATGTTTTAAGGGAGACTGGTTTGTATACAAGTTACACATGGTAAAAACAATGAAAACGCCCACGCAGCTAGTCCTTTCGTCGGTATTCGAAACCCGGACCGAACTACCAGTGCTCAATGCTTTAACCGCTGGGCCTCTGGTGGCTAAGAGTTTTCTTCAATATTATTAAATAAAAAAATTCATAGTGTAAGAAAAAGGCCATTATATAAATTGATAATATAGCAATTAACAATAATATTAATGCAGTTAGAATCAAATTTAAAGTTTTCGTACCCAAGTTAAAAAAATAGTGTATGTTTGCACTGAAAATAAATTTCATGGAGCTTTCTTAACGAAACATTATTGAAAAGTTATAAATCTTGAATCCACAATAAATAGTATTTAATTGTTATCGTACTTAAAGCTGAAAACTGTATTAAGATTAAGAATTATATTGTATTTTCAGAAGGCAACAGCCCCTATCAATATTCATTTTGATAAGTCTTCTAATCTGCATGGCTACTATTCAGATAATCCTTATGTTTGGAGTCAACAGAACGGAAAACTTCGTAAGTGAACTTCTAGTCTTTTTTTTCTTATTTCCAATGTTTGGAAATGCTCAGTAGTTATAGTTTACTCCGTAGTTAGTAATAATTTATTAGTAGCAAGTACTCAGTAGCTAAACTTCTTAATTGAATTTCGATTAAAAAATGAGCATTTTTGCTGAGGATAACAGGATTTTGATACAAACCGCTTACTCATGCAATGGAGCCTCGGATCAAGAACAATTCGATAAAAATTCGATTCACGAACAATTTATCTGAATTAAAAACACCTCGGATGACGAACATTGTTTCGAGTTACGTATATTAAAATCGAAAAAAAAAAAGATTTTCGAAGGTGCTTTGAGGTAACTTATGACACTGAAGTAAAACTTAATGGCTAACAGAAGCATCCTTTTTTCATTACTCAAATCTCATTAACGAAACCTAGGAGTAAGTGACTTATAATATCATGAATTCGGCCAGGAGAAAATAATTTCCAGATTCTATTGGAAGAGATTCTCAGGACTTTGACACTAAGAATTGTTTTGTTGTTTGTGATTTTGTGTCCAACACACTTTCAGAAGCAGTAAGAAAAGGTAAATACAGAAGTGTCTTTAAAAGAAGAGGAATGAAAAGAAAATTAATAAAGTCCTTTGACCGGAAACCTTGTGCTGAATGAGGTCAGATGTAAAGTTTCATGCGATGATATCACTCTAAGGAAGTAATAGCAGGCTACAGCAAAGCAGAGAATGTCATATCTCATTTTAAAAATATTTAAAAACGTAGAAAACAGCAAATGACACTGTATAAATTTTTAAAAAAAAGGAGGCCTCGTGAATCTCAAGCAGAGACGAGTTGCGCTAAAGGACAAAGAAATGGAGAAAAATCAATAAAAAATCTGAAAAGTTTTGTTGATGATGTTTTGATGAAAATTGTTGATGATGTGCCAACGTCCTAATGGATCAGCTGCACTGGTGATTGGGAAGAAGGATCAGTTTCGATGTGGGCTATGCATCATAATTGGTTTGGGGCTTAGGGAGATAGTTTTCGAGTACTTTTGTCACAAATAAATAATAAAATCTTTCTATTACAAAATTAAACGGAGCATCTTGTGCAAACAGCTGCAAGGAGGCCTTTCCCTCATGAGTGCTTTCATGATGTAACACGATGCTTTCACGTTCAGTTATCCTACTAAAAGATTCGTGGTTAAATTTTTGGTGAGGAATATTTTATTTTTGATGTTTGAACTCCGAAAACTACGATCTCTGTAGAGGTACTGTGAAACAATTATAATGTATTGTAATCAATATTTAAAGGAAAGGCCATTCCAAACTGATCCATAATTTTGAGAACTTTTAAAACTGTCAGTCTTATATTTCCACTTATTAAAATAAATATGCTATTTTAATTTCAGGAAATGTGCCTTTCTTTCGCCGTACTTCTCCACTATCTGTTTTTAGTTTCCTGCTTCTGGGTAGTATCCTACAGTGTTTACATACTCCAGAAACTTCGTACTAGTATGGAATATAACGGGAAAATTCGAGACTACTGTGCTTTTTGCTGGATTTTGCCGTCTCTCTTACTCATTGTGTCTTTTATAGGAAATCCCAAGGGTTACGAAACGAAACAATAGTAAGTACTGCATTAGTTCTTAACTTTTCAGAAACTTTGATCTATAATGAGGCATACAGCTGTATTTATACACAAATTGCATTTCTATATTTTTCGGTCAGGGAAGAATATAAAGATGCGAAGTTTGATGACACAATGCTGTTCCCTTTTTCTTATAGTAATAAATGCTTTATGACCAAAATGCAATTATTTAGTTAAAATATGTTAGTTCATCGAATTATGTTTCTTTCCAGTTGTTGGCTGAATGTACAAAAGGGAATTCTGTGGTCATTTGTATTTCCAGTCACCGGACTGATTTTGGCAAGTATAATTAAATAAGATCTTAATTTTTTTAATATTTAAACGAATGAAAAATTATTATGATTCAAAGTTTAGTGCATTTATGATTAGTTAAATCCTAATGTTTTTGACAGATTTAAATGCAAGACTGTGACATGGTTTATGTAAATACAAGAATGGGTAAAATTTGCTAAATTTTTTTGCTTGTATGTAATTACGTATAATGATTTTAGTATAGCGATTTTAGTATTAAAGCCGCAGACAAGTAAAAGATGATTGATTGATATTACTAAATTTTTATCAGTTTATTTTGGATTTTCTAAACAGAGAATCGAAACTAAAACTGTTAATTGTTTAAATATATTTGCAATAATCTGATTATTCTTTAAAAATATTTTTTTCTCTACCAACATAACTTTGTGTATCCTTATCGCTACTACAGAGAATCGTTACTACTGTAGATCAGAAAAAAAAATTTTAGGAAAATGCAAATAAACAGGGTAGCTGCACTTCAGTGTTCAAAGGAATAACACGGGAAGCTTGTGAAATAGTTCCATTTGAAGTTAAAAAATATTATTACCTAGTCACCTAAGAAATAACATTATCGAAGCAGAGACACTAGTGGAAACATGCGCAAAATGCTTCTTTTATTTCTCAAAAAATGTCAAATCTGTCATTTCATTTTCGAAAATTTGAATTGCTTGAAAACTTTGAACTTGTTTACTTACTATAGTGTGCATATTAATTGCAGCAAAGCGATATTTTTCACAGAATTTTAAGTTGTTGCTAGCTGAAGCTAGTAGGTTGCTTAAAGCAGCTTTATTTGCCTTAATAATAGTCTGGACATCTGCTTTCGACTACCTATAACTGGTTTAGACAATAAGTTATTACACCATTTTAGTTATTGCACTATTTTAAGCTTGTTTCTGTGAGAAGAGGAAATTACTTTTGCATCTTTTTAAATACGTTTTGCATGCTTTTTAGTGTATAAAAATGGATATAATTCCTAAAAGGAGAATAAAAATTATCGCACTTAACAGTCACAAATTCATAATTATAAGAAATATTGCACCCGTGGTTGATGTTGAAAATCGAGCATTTTTCGAATTCTGAGAAGACATAATGAAACTGGACTTCAAAACCTGATCGATTCGTACTCTTAAATAGTATTATTAGTCTAACAAAAATTAATACAGACCTTAAAAGAGATCTAATGTCTATATTTATCCTTCAAATATGCTGCACCACTGCTCAGAAGGCGAGAAAGCCAGTTGAAAACCAGCTTTTAACGCGTCAAATGAAGCAAAAAGGATTGCTGCGAGCCCAAAATACAAATGTTGGACCATAAATGACAGAAAAAGCTCATTTTCGGCGATAAGCGTCGTTTGTTTGTTCATGGTTACAAATCTAATATTGTTAGTCGAAGCAAATGTGAAGGCTCGTTTTTTTACATGCTACTGTTGCGGTAAATAGGAAAGGATGCATTAAGTGTTCGTTTTCTTAGTTTGGTTTAATTTCAGGTAAATACGATTGTCATGATACTTGCACTGAAGACTTTCAATGAACAAATGTCCGTCACTCACAGAACAGAAATTTGCAAGACAAGGTAAGTTTGCTTCTTTTTGGGAAAATATTTTGCATTGTTTCTTCGATTTTTATTAAGTTTCTCAGGTTATATTTTTATAGTTTTTAGCCCAAACGGGCGGTATCTCAGAAGCGCTATCAGTCTCAAAAGAGCATTTTGCGGCTTTTCACTATAAATGGCGAACCACTTTTTAAATTGTTGCCACCTAATACTATCGCCCTGTATAATATTTAAAGAATAAAGAATTTGAGTGAATGTATGTATGTTCCTGGCATTATGAAAAAAGCGACGGTAACTAGAGCCATCACATTTTGAATAACTTAATCCTCCACCCGAAAATGGGAACCTGAAAGTCCGAATTTTTGAATCGCGAATTTGTTTTATTATCTTTTTCATATTTTGTAAAACTTTTAACAAATTTTTGATTAACAAAATTAATGATTTCAAAACCAGCAATCACAACACTGTACGGAAAAAATATTTTTATCTCCAACGCGCGAGACTGTCTATTGGAAATTCTAAAGACATTTTATTTGTAAATATTTTGTGATATTGCTGTTGAACTGAATTTTTTTGGCTTAAATGCGGGAAACATGATATTTAATAAATAAAGATAAGAAACAAAAAGTTAAAAAACGCCTATTTGGGCGTAATATAAATTCTGAAAGCTTTCAGATTTTTATTAGTCCAAAGGGATTTAGTCCCGAAGGACTATTACTTTCGTTTTGCGATTTTGCGTCGGAAACACAAAAACGGCGTATCACTTTTCAAATTGTTGCCACTAAATGTTATCGCTCTGCATTAAATTTTAAAAAATGAAAAATCTGCATAAATGTATGCTTTTTTTTTTTTTTGACGTAGCTTTCTCTTCAAAAATCGTCTGCGTGCGTTGCACGGGAAAATAAAAAGGAATTTTAATTACAGTTCTAAATAAATAGCCAAATAAATGTGAAATTCGTAACAATATTCTCTAAAACTTTAACGAATTTTTCATTAACAAACTCAAAGATTTCAAAGCCAGCAATACCAACGTTGTACAGAAAAACATTTTTATCTCCAGCGCGTGAGAGCGTGTACCGAAATTTCTAAAGATATGCTCAATTTAAAATTATTTTGCGGTTGAACTGAATTTTATGGTTTAAGTGCGAAGAACATGGTATTTAACAAATAAAGGTAACACACAAAATGTTAAATAAACGTCCCTTTGGACGTAATTTAAAATCTGAAACATTTCAGATTTTTTTTTTGAATTTTAATATTACTTCATTGATTTGATTTTTATTTTCATTTCCTTTGAAAAGGCAAAGACTGAATTCAACATATGACTTCGCAATAATTCTTATTGCTTGAATAATTTGCACGTGAAGTCAAACATCGATTGCCCAGTTATTTAATACACAGCTAATGCATTTCATACGGAACAGCTAACATGGAAGTTTCAAATTCTTTAATCTTTGATATTATTACTCCTTAATCAAGTTTGCATACTCACGTTTCCGACCTGTTGCTTAACAGCAAAATTTCTGTTGTCTTTATACAACCTATATTCTTCAGGCCGCTAAACCGTAGAGTGGTGAGCGCCGCTGACTGCCTTGGCAAAGGGCTCGGGTTCGAATCCCGGAAAAGGCATGGATGTTTGTATAGTGTCCGTGCGGCATGGGGGGCACTCTAAATATACGGCGAGACGAAAGTCCTTTCTAGAGGTTGATGTTCGGAAAGAGGGGTGGGAGACCTTGGGAGCTGTCTCTCCCGGGGTGCTCTCTATGAAAATTGGGGGCACTAAGCTAAATCGCACTGTCACTTGTAAGGTGCTCAAGGTTGCCAACGGCAGGCGTAAAAATGCACTCCTTGACACGAGGAATTCGTGGGCGTGGTCTGACTATAGGTCAGGCAAGTGAGCATTAGCAACAACAGCAACATTATTTTTCAGTGTACCTTTTAATATTTTCAGACGTTTTGCAGCGCTAAATGTTCTAAAGCTACGTATAACTTATGAGAAATGAGAATTAGTATTACTGTTTGTATTATGTATTTATTGTTCAGCGAAATTCAACGTCGTTTGATTAGCAGTTTTAACGCAAGTTGATTTCTTTGAAGAAAATGTAATTGTTACGAACAGCAACTAATTATCTAGATTAACATTAAACACCCTTCTAAGAACAAGCACCATTTAAAATAATTATTCTTCGCTCAAATGGTCTATGAATGTTGATGCGAATTAATTGGACTTCATAAAATAATGCTCAGAAAGGTAAAAGGTATGTGAGAATAAATACTCAGAATTTTTTCGTGTTCAAAATTTAGACCAATATAATTCAAAGTGCAAAACTGATCCAGATGTCAATAGGCTTCAGTTGTAACCAGGAGCGAAAATTATTGACTTTTGTAACTACCTTTATTGTCCCAAGGATATCGTTTAATTTATAAGTATTACCACCGACTAAATGAATGATGTGTAAATTGTTTCTTTTTAAAAATGCTTCTACTGGAAATGTTCCGTTAAAAATATTAGTATTTCTGCTAAAATCATCTAACTAAATCACCGGCAAATTTCTGAAGGAAAATAATTGGATAATGCTTGTTACAGATAAAAAAAACTGCAAAATAGTATTGCTCGCATAAAGAATATGTCACATAAAATCAAATATCAAAACCTGCGTCTGTTATTAAAAATATCTCTTTTTAGTTTTAAAATTTTGTCTTTTGAGCTATTAGGTGCGGAGTATTACATGAGTTTAATGTGCATTAAGGTAATACCTTTCTCGGATAATGAATGAGCAGAAAAAAATAGCGCAGTAAATGTAATCCATTTAGAGACAAATAGCTTTCTTACTCGTCGACACATCCTTGAGCTGGATTCAGCTTATTGATTTCGAGACGCCTAAAGCTGAGAAAATGTCTTTCAATTTCATTTGAAAGACATTCGCAGCGTTGTTTTGTTGCAAATTGGATTATTTAGATTGGATCTAATTAATTTAAACATCAGCGTCCCTTTTTATTCTGCTCTAACTCAGTTACTTGAGATCAGTCTTACTGATAAAAGTGCTTTCTGTAACATAATTAAATTTCTTTTAAAATAAGTGCTTCTGACTTTTTCCCTTTATAACAAAATATATCATCATAGTTCAAAAAATAGGAGGATAATGTAAAAACGTAATTATATAAGAAAAATTAAGTTAATTATTAAATGTAAATTTGAATGAAAAATAATTGTTTTCCTATTTTAAGAATTTAAATGAAAAATAAATTCTACAATATAAATAAAATATCCAGACTTTATATTACGCCCAAAGGGATGTTTATTAACGTTTTGTGCGTTACCTTATTAAATATCATGTTCTTCTCAGTTAAACCAAAAAATTCAGTTCAACAGCAGTATCATAAAATATTTAAAAGAGCATATCTTACAATTTCCGATACACAGCCTCGCTAGCTGGAAATATTTTTTTTCCGTACAGTGTTGCCATTGCTCGCTTTGAAATACATTCTTAGACAAAAAAAAAAGCCACGCACCAAGAAGGAGTTATCCGAATGGGATGAAATTTGGTAGAAGTGATGTACATGTACAGAAAAACAAATGATTACAGTTTGAGAAAAATTGGATGATTTATTCAAGTGATAGAGCTTCGCAAAGTCAATAACGCGTTTGTCCACCTCTGGCCCTTATGCAAGCAGTTATTCGGCTTGGCATCGATTGATAGAGTTTGCGGATGTCCTCCTGAGGGATATCGTGCCAAATTCTATCCAACTGGTGCGTTAGATCGTCAACATCCCGAGATGGTTGGAGGGCCCTGCCCATAATGCTCCAAAAGTGCTCAATAGGAGAGAGATCCGGTGACCTTGCTGGCCAAGGTAATGTTCGGCAAGCACTAAAGCAAGCAGTAGAAACATGTGCAGTGTGGGGGTGGATATTATCTTGCTGAAATGTAAGCCGAGGGTGGCGTGACATAAAGGGCAACACAACGGGCCTTAGAACTTCGTCGCTGTGCTTTAAGGTTGCGACGGATGACAACCAAATGGTTCACTCATTCCTACTATGAAATGAAATGGTACCCCAGACCATCACTCTTGGTTGTCGGCCTGTCTGCCGGAAGACAGTCAGGAAGACAGACACCGCTGTCCGGGGCGTCTCCAGACTCGCCTTCGCTGGTAATCGGGGCTCAGTTCAAAGCGGGACTCATCACTGAAGACTATTCTACTCCAGCCAGTGACATTCCAGTGCAAATGAGCCCGACACCAACCCCACTGCAAACAGGCTTGACGTTGTACAGAGGTCAATGGTAGTCGGGGCAAGGGGCGCAGTGACCTCAGCTCCATTTCTGTGAGCCGTCTATGAATGGTCCTTGCGGTCACTGAAGCACTAGCTGCACGTACAATCGATGATAATGATGCATCTGGGGCTGTGAGTGCCGCTCTGACGGTTGCTCAGTCTTCACGTTCTGTCGTTTCTCTAGGCCTACCGCTTCCTTCTTGACGCTGTGTGCGGCCATGGTTCAGCCATTCTTGCCAACATCGTCTAATAGTGGCATCGCTCCTGCTCAAATGTCGAGCCGTTCGCCGATAAGACCAACCGGCATCTTTGAGCTCAACTACACGACCTCTCTAAAATTCTGACATCTGCGCATATCGTTCGAGCACCTGTATGCGAGGCAGAGTTACTGTCTACCAGAGTACACGGAATGAAATTCGTGAAGAATTTATGACCTGGAATCGTAATTTTTCCTCTTAAATATCCTGCCAGTTGCGCAGATCAGATGCGCTGTAGCGACCAACCGTTCATTCATTGGCAGCCAAATTGTAAAATTTTGCATTTTCCGTCGAAACCTGTATGCATATCAATTTGTGTCCAATTTGCTTTATATCTTCTCGGTGCGTCGTTTTTTTTTGTCTGTTTAGTGCAGTTCAGTTTGTTAATCAAAAATTCTTTTTTAATGTTTGACAAAATATGAAATAGATAATAAAACAAATCCCAAATTCCGAATTTGGGCTACCAGATGCCTATATGCGAATGAAGGACTGCGTTATTCAAAATTTGATGTCTTTAGGTACCGCTGTTTTTTCACAATGCTAGAAACATACATACATTCATGCAGATTCTTAATTATTTAATTTCTTAAAATACAATGCAGGGCTCTAATATTTAGTGGCAACAGTTTGAAACGTGAACCGGCATTTATAATGAACGACGCAAAATACCAAAACGAAATTAATAGCCCTTCTGGGCAAATTGCCCTTTCGGGTTAATAAATAATAATTGGTTTCTTATCTTAGGTTCGAAATGTGAACTCTCAAGATACATTACAGGCCTGCTCCCACCTTTTTAGTCGAAAGGGCGTTAACTCAGAAGGGCTATTAATTTCGTTTTGGCATTTTGCTTTGATTCACTTTTCAAACTGTTGCCACCAAATATTACAGCGCTGTATTATATTAAAGAAGTTAAATAATGAAGAATCTGCATAAACGTATGTACGTTTCTCGCATTATGATAATTCAACGGTACCTAGAGCCATCAAATTTTGAATAACGTAATCCTCCACCGAATATGGGCATCTGGAAGCCCTAATTTGGAATTTGGAATTTTTTCATCATCTATTTCATATTTTGCCATACCGGACATCAAAGAATTTTTTATTAACAAACTCAACGATTTCAAAGAGAGGCATGGCAACTCTGTATGAGAAAATACATTTTTATCTCCAGCGCGCGAGACTGTGTATCGGAAATTTTAAAGATATGCTCCTTTTAACATTATTTTGCGATACGGCTGTTGAATTGAATTTTATGCTTTAATCGCAAAGAACATGATATTTAATAAATAGAGATAACACAAAAAACGTTAAAAAATACCCCCTTAAAACACCTATAAAATCTGAAAGCTTTCAGATTCTTTTTGTTTCTTTTTGAGTCCAAATGGGCTTTGTCCCTGAATGATTATTGTTTCCGTTTTGCGTCGAATCACTCTGAATGTCCATTTTACTTTTGAAATTGTTGCTACTAAATATTATCGCCCTGTATTATATTTGAAGAATAAATAATGAAGAATCTGCGTAAATATATGCATGGTTCTCGCATTGTGATAAATCAACGGTACCTAGAGCCATCGAATTTTGAGTGACGTAACCCTACTGCCAATATGGGCATCTGGAAGCCCAAATTTGAAATTGGGAATTGGTTTTATTATCGATTTCGTATTTTGTAAAACTTTAACGAATTTTTGATTAACAAATTCAAAGATTTCAAAGCAAGCAATGGTAACGTTGTATATAAAAAACGTTTGAGTATGCAGTTACTTACTAAGAGAACATTTTGTTTGAGATCATTATTCATTTTATCTCTCTTCGATAAGCTCAATGATGCTCAGTGTATTTGATTTACGAAAAATAAATGTGGTTATACAAATAGAAAGTATAATAAACTCGTTGAAATTATGCGTATAAAAATCTAGAAAGGTTAAAAAAAGTTGAATGTTCAATATAATGTCTAAAATTAAATAATGCCAAAAATATAATTCACGTGCACGATAGTGACATACACGAAATAAATTAAAACTCAGAATAAGTTGAAAACTACAGAGGTTAAAACATACTGAAGAAAATAAAAATTTAGATCGAATTAGAAATTAAAAGTAATTAAATAATGTAACAAATAAGAAGGGTGAAGGTGAAAACATCGTTTATAAAATGCAAGAACTGTTGAATTTCGAATACGTAGGTTAAAATATACGAACAAAATTTAAATAACGACTAAGGCTAAACAAACTTCGAATCAGACATTAGGATGGGAAATAAGAACACAAAGGAGACTATTAAGTGTAGATACCAATAGGATATGATAACTATGGGGTAAAATAACTGGGATATGAAAAAAAATATAAAGGCTAAAAATCTGAATATTTAAGTTAAAGGTAGTAGATGAAACTACTGCCAAAAAATTAATAAAAAATTTATGATTCCTTATCAAATTGCGACGTCTAAGCTCTCTTATCTCATTCGAGCTGTCTCGCCTCTTATTAGTTAACTGTGACTGCTTGCTGAGCCTGAGGATCTTGCGCATTTCGTTTGTGAATTTGAGATCCCATCGCAGAACTGGCAATTTCATGCTACTATTGTCCTTCTCATTTCACCTATTTCCTTCTAATGATGAATGAGACCAATAATTATACTGCGACAGGAAATTCTGCGATTGCTTGCTCCAAATTTCTAAGATTTGGAACAAAAACTAAATTTTTCTTTAAAATTCCAAATTTTTCCTTTTATTTTAAAATTATTTTCTTTTTTATATTTGAATAATTCCAATACTGTTTTCCTTCAAAATTTAAGCAAAATATGTATCACAAAGAAACCTGCTCCAAAATTAAACTAGAACTTTGAACCCGGAATTTCTTTAGGTTTGCTAGACTTCTGGAATAATAGAAAACCTCGTTTCCCGAAGTTACCTAAGAAATCGCATTCTGTTTCTTGTCATTATTGGCAAAACAGTTTCGAATGATTGTTTCACCAATGTAAATTTTAATTTTAAAATATGTGTATAATGTTTATTTAGTTACTTAATAGTTATCTGTGTTACTGCTTTATAGAGGCATATTACCTTTATCGAGGCATATTACTGTAAATACTCGATTGCGAGACTTTAAGCGAAATTTTAGTGTAAATCCTAAAATATGACAATATTTACTATTTACCTAGCGATGAATTCGCAAATTTTGCTTTTTTTCCCGCTGCTGATACGTAAAAGTTTGCAACTTTTTTTCAGGTATAAAATTACTGCTCTAATGGCGCATAAATACAAGCGTGAGGGAAAAAAATGACGAAAAAAACGATACATAATGTCCGAAACTAATGTGCTTGTTGCACTATGACAGGAAAGAAGAACTTAAAAACATTTTTTTCCTGGAAAAAATGCCCTGGAGTGGATTTGATGCCTTTAAATTTCACTCTGTGGCGACTTGAGTTCTATAGATTTTTTTTTGGCTTCGCTAAACTTAATCCCTTTAAATTTCTTTCTGAGGGAGTTTATGAAGAAAAATCTGTATCGAATGCTTGTGGGCGATGTTGCAAGTTTGCGTGCCCGATTTATGAAAACGAGAGGTGATTATACTACGAGGTTTGCTACTGTGTGACGTCACTGATTCCTAGTTTGCTCAAAAGCCAACTACTCCTTTGACTCTTCGTTTCTCCGACTTCTGTAAGTAAACGGCATTAGCGTTAGAAAGATCCTAACCTTGCCTGTCTTCTGAACTTGGGTCTATGATCACACTGCTGATGTTTTCGAGGAGTGAAAAATCGCTTAGACATAAGGCGAGATACAACTGACGTGTACATAGAGTATACTAAAACCTTTTCAGCAATTGTAACTAGATGTAACTTCCTGTAACTGGATGGACAGTTACAACCATGCCTTCTCCGAGATTCAAACCCAGGCCCGTCGCTACGGCAGTCAGAGTCACTAACCACTTTTTGCCCGCCTATATAAACCATGTGGATGTCCTCCTATATAAACCACGCTACAATAAACGCACTGATTTCGGATATATGATTTTTGATTTTTTTCATCACTTCTTTCCCGGACACCCTATAGTAAGTACTAAGAGGGAATCTTTTGTTTCTAGTAGCTTGTTTGGGCTTTATTCGAGACATGTCTAAAATATCAGTTGGCCCATTTGACTTCTTGTTATTTATTTCTCAAGCTGTCTTGCTGTATAATAACTGTTACATAACTATAACAAAAATAACAAAGCAATCAATGCCATTAACAGTAGTAACATAAAAAATGTTATATGCGTTTAATGCTGTTGTCGCTTATCTTACTTGTTTGACATTAACTTCATAAGAAGACCTAATTTGAAAGATTGCGTCCGTCGCTATCATGGACTGGTATCCTATACATAATAGCGTGACTTTGTCCAGCTCTATTACAGTTTTTAAGGAGAATGTGTCCTGCAATGGACCCGTCCCTCATGGGAAGCCTCTAACGGTCTGTTACCCTCTTTGTCTACCACCAAGCTAGTCCAAAGGATTTCCATCTCCCGATGCATTTAAGGAGGCCCCATGTCACAGAAACAATTCATATTTACAACAATTCAAGCTCTTTCCGGGATTCGAGTTCGGGTTCAGTGATATGGCAGACAGAAACGCTATCCATTATACTGATTAACTTGGTGTAACCGCGCTTGCAATAACTGAAATAAAATATTATTGATGTACGGTATCATTGCTCTGCTTAACTATTAACATCATATCATCAAGGTTTAATAATCCGAGTCTTACTCTGAAATAAAAATTATGCATAGCCGGTTAGCAGCTTTCGTAGTTCACAGCCTAACAGTTGTAGGCAGCTTGAAGGCGCGAAATATAAAATCCTAAGTTTACATCCAAGCCAGAAGCCAGCATGATATAGTAACGCCCGGTTCACTCGAGCCATTGGATCTTGACTTTTGACGGAGGACGGCGGCTCCATCCATTTACCATAGGTTAGTTGGTTTTGTCCTATGTCGGCAACTAAGTGGGAGAACACTCGTCAGGGATTCAAACGTCCGTAATTGGCGAGAAAAGGACCGTGCATATCTGCAAGTGTATTTCCATTGCTCATCTGCGTGATTTTGCTGAATGGTACTAAGATTATATGCATAATAATATACGAAAGAATATAGTAACATAGAACAGGATATACTAATGTAAATATGCAATAAAATACAAAAGAATTCACCCACAATATGTTATTTTACATATACAGGTAACGCACAAATGTATGAATAAATTAACAAATTTGATTCTTGATTACTCCTGAAGTGTTGAATTAGTATGGGGTAAATGTAGAAAAGTTCGTATTCGAGACAGGAAATCAGTTCGTGTTTCCATGAGTCAAGTTACATCATTCATATGTCTTTTGTGCTACAGAGTTTCTACTATGACAATATGCATAAAATTCCCATCAGAATATTATCTGTTTAGGAAGTACTGTTATGCTATAAAATAAACTCCTCAGTAAATAGTTGAGCCCTCAATTATTTTACTACACAGTGCAAGTATTTTTTTTCTCCGTGCTGGGAAAGCATGCCCATTACCTTGCAGGTGATTATACTTATATTTTCAGATCTTCAAGATATCTGCAAAATTTACAACGATTAAGGTTTTTTTTAATTATATATGGACTGAATGCTTGTCGATAGTTGTTTGGAAACGCTACATGTAGCCTTTCTATTACTTGGCATTTGTTAAATAGTTCTTCGGGGTACTTTGCTTGCCCCATACGCAATTCCAAATCTGTAGAAATCTGTCGGAAAGGGTCTATGTTCACTGATGAAACGGGTTAATTGTATATAGTTTAACTTCTTCAGATCACGTAGTCAATATTGAATCATTCGAATCACGTTATTAAACAGAAATTATGTGCGGCGAATTACTGATTTCAGTATCTTTGTTGATATAAGCAACTTTGTCACAAGCAGCATGAGAACCTTAACTCAAAACACATAGAATCTCTAAAGAATCATAAAGAAATAAACCTGTTTTTTCTGTCAGAAACTGAAACGAAAATAATTAAATGTGAATTTAATGCGTGGAACTGCTTTCTTTCTCTATATATTTTAAACCATGCTATTAAAAAAATATCATTATCATTTTCTCTGCTATCATTCTCACTCTTCTCTGATTAAAACGAAAGCGATTCTGAAATTTTGCCAAGAAACAAAGTATAATTATGGGAAGATATTATCATTAGGAAGAATTTACAATACTCTAGTATTGATTTATGGAAGGAAATTCCTTTGCATTAGAAACGCTATAATTTTTGTCATTTGGTAAACGCTGTCTGCGATTATAGCAATCAGATAATTAGCTGTAACTATTGAAAAAAAAATTGGAAGACAGTTCTAATGGCAGTCACGCTTAGGTTACATGCACGCAATATTTACGCTTAAATGACATTTTGCGAGTTTTGTGATTACGGACTTAGTAGCTTGTGTAGATACATAAATAAATACTACTGAGTCAAATTACTGTTTTTAAAGCTTATAAACAGAAATAGCATGTTCAGATCCTCGAAATTTAAGGAAGATCTGGACTCGAAAAATCGAATGTTTGCGTTTTTCTGTCATTCGAATCTTCCTAACCTTAAAACTAAAAATCTATGTAATGTTTTAACTTAAAACGAACGGAAAGATTAATGCTATTGATGTCGAGTCCTAGCGTTTAAAAAAATCTGATGTTGGCATCACATAATTTCCCTTGTATGGCTTGTTAAGTAATGCATATTTTTTGCTGCATTTCATTTAAACTTATTTCCTCTAATTTCATTAGAGATACTTTTCTCATTCAATTAATTAGGTTTTTACTTCGCGGCAACGCAAAATTACACAAAAATGCAAAGCGTCTTCATTAAAAGATGTAAAGTAAAGAAAAACGTATAACGCCAAATACAATTAAAACGGTTTAAAGAAAACCAATTTCTACAATTATAATTAGAATTTCTGCACAAAAGCAAGCAATTCGGCCAACGGGCAAGAAGGCAGATTTATTGATGCACAAAACTGAAGAGGTACGTTTGATTCCACTTAACAAAAAGACACTGAGGGTGCAGAAAAAGACTTAATTCACTGTGTAAACAAATGGCGGTTCGTTAGGCTTAACTCCGACTTAAACCTTTAAGTTATTGATAATTCTACAGATATTGCATGCAGATTACCTAAAAGCATAAAACCTTAACTGGAATATAAAAAATCACATAATTCAATCACTTTTAAAGCAAAAAGATGCACAATTTACCAAAATATAAGAATAAAAAACTTAAGCTCACCAATCCAGTCTATATACAAATATATTATATATACAAATATCTCGAGGGATATGTATGTGTGTGAGTGTGTGTGTAGTTATATACGATTGGTGCTGGCGATTGCAAAGGAAAAAGGACGTGCACATCTATATGTTATAGCAGTCTCATATGCTAAATTTCAATGTTCTACGGCTGCTCAGTCTTGAGTTATCCGAGATACATACATACGTACGTACGTACAGACGTCAAGAAACTTCATATTCGAGACAGGAAATCATTTCATGTTTCCATGAAGAAAGAAAGAACATACCGGTATTCCAAGAAAACAACTCTTCTGAATCCATTTTAAATACAATTTACAATCCTTTTTGGCAAAACAGTCCTTTATTCTGTCCATTCGTACAGATGACACGCAAAATCATCGTTCAAATGATTTCGAGAGCGGTTGAAAACGGATATTTTTATTGAAACACGATACCCGAGATTTTTCGCTATTACAATAATTCCGTTACTTCGTACAAGGCAGCAAAAAAACCTAAACTGCAAATTTTTCAATTTCAATGGATCTGAATCAACGATACCATCATAACGGCCTGCATCCTACATTCTTAATTTCCTGGAGATAATTTAGCATTCTGTGTATTCTGTAATATTTAGGGTTTATCCGTGTTAAAACTTAAAAATGGCTTCCGCTCGTTACACACTATCTTATCTAATGTGCCTCGGGAAGAAAGGACATGTTTGAACTGTTACTCAAAAATATTATTGAATACACATTTTTGTAAAATTTATAGTGAGCAAATGGACGTCGAAATTCAGGAGTTTTCATTACGTACTTCATTTACTAAATTTCATTTGTATCTTATTAATAAAATATTGGAGTAGTTTTATAAAACTATGTTTTAAATTTATTTTCCAATAAAATGTATTTCAAATTTTAATTTCCTCAAAAATATATATAAAAATGTTTTAGCATCAGATGTACTATTTGTCTGGAAACTAACATTTTGTCCATATCACTTCTGTTTCTGAATGACTTTTCAAATTATTACCGCCAAATGCAATCGCGCTTTTTTATATAAAAAGTTTCATTAGTGAGGAATTTGTATGCTTGTATGTAGGCTCGTCGTATTGCCGGAAAACGAGGACACATGACACGGAAATTTTGATACACCTAGTTTCTCTACTCGAACATAAGGCCCGAATTTGAAATTTCGATAACTTTTTTTTTATTTCATTTTTTTACAATTTTAATGAATTTTCGATAAACTAACTCATTGATTGAAAAGCGAGAAGTGACAACACTGTCCGCAATAAAATATTTTTACCTCCAGCGTGAAAAACTGTTGCTATTCGGTAAAATGTAAGATATTTATCTTTCAGTTTTAATCGTCAATTATGGATAGCTGAAAAAAGTGTATTGCCACTTGCTCAGGTATTATACTTGTTATCTACACGCACCAGGCAGCTGCCGTACAGCAAAGCTTAAGATACGAATATTTAACTTTCAAATTCAATCCTTTTGTTAATGAACAGAAAACCAAGTGACTGACAACAATAACAGCAGTTCTGCCGCTCGAGCGGTATAGTGGTTAGCGTCGCTGACTGCCGTGCCGAAGGGCTCAGGTTCCAATCACGGAGAAGGCATGGATGTTTGTAAATGTATAATGTCTTAGCGGCATGGCAGCACTCTAAATATGCCGGCGAGCCGAAAGTCCTCTCGTGTGGTTTGGTAGAAAGGTAGAGGAGTGGGAGACCCTCGGACCCGTCCCCCCGGGGTGCTCTCCATCAAAATTGGGGACGGAACTGAGCCAAATCGTACTGTCACCTGTTAGGTACTGAAGGCTGTGGCCAACGATAGGCGTAATCTAGCACTCCTTGATACGAGAATTCTCGTGGGCTTGGGCTGACTCTGTCAGACAACTGAGCATGAGCAACAACAACAACACAACAGTTCTTAAGAATATTTTTCTGCTTTTTAATATGCTTGATTTAAATAAAAATCATGAGATACATTTGCCTTTCGCCGCTACAAGAGTCGGAAGTGGTAGCCGGTCACTGTTGCCTCCTACGAAGGGACGGCCAATTATTCGAACCCGGGCCCAGAGTCACTAACCAATATACCAGTTCGGCAGCCAAAGAAGTAATATAGCGAATATAAAAGGATGCATGGGAAAGAGAGAAAGGGCGAAAGAGAGGATTACGAGGATATTATTTCAGTATAAATTATCGCCATGTGAAGACCTTGTTTACTTATTTAATGAATAAGGTATTAATTAATCAAGACATTACACGGCATGTTTATTTCAACTTGTTGCTTGCGCACGAAGCTTTACAACTTCAGTGCGCAGTACCTTTTATTTTGCAGAACATGAAATTCGCTTATTGAAAATAATAAATACATCTTTGAGGTGTTTAATAAAATGCAAGAGACACTAAACATTAGTGGAAAATAATATTTTTTATTCTTCTGAAGAAGAGAAACCTGCGTCTGGTGGCTTCCGAAATCCATCGAGTTTTATTCAAAATCTATGCAAAATGAAGGCTTTGAGTGAGTGGCAAGTGAGCATTAACAACAAAATGTACAATGGCACCTCGGATCACGAACCCACTCATGAATAGCTCCGTTTACGAACAAATTAGTTGAGTAGAAAGCTTCTTGGGTGACGAATTGTGTCTCGGCTTATGAATAACTCAAGTCGGAAAAAATTGTTTTCAAAAGTAATTTAAGGAAGCCTCTGGCACACAATTAAAACATAGGAATTTAACAAAGCCTGGCGGTAAGTGATTTGCAGGACCTTTAAATCGACGTAAAGGAAATTACGGCCATATTAAATTGTAAGCAAAGACTAAAGTTTCTAACATTTAGAATTTTTTTTATAGAATTTTTTTAACATTTAGAACATTTAGAATTATTTGTGATATCGTGTCTAGAATTTAAGTAAGCAAAGTGATGGGTTCAGAAGTTAACTCTGAAGACGTGAATGAATTACTGGAGGGCCATAAAAATGAGTTCTACGAAAAAGAAGAGGAACAACTTCTGAAACAGCAGTAAAAGGCAATTGTGAAGGAAATGTCGTTAGAGGAAGAGGAAGGAAAGGAATATGATTCTACTCCTTTGGTCTGCGAACTTTGAATTTTACATAAATATATCAGCCTATTCCAAAAGCAAGCTACAGCATAAGCGTTTTCAGTGACTACACCCAGTATCACTTAAGAAGCATTTTAGAACGTAGACATCAGCATATCACATTGGATAAATTTTGATTGAAACAGAGGTGCATTGATTCCCGAGTAGCGTCAAATGATGTTAAGTGACAAGAAAAGGCAAACGAAAATACTCCAATAAGACAAAGAGATTCCTCATGCAAAATAACAGCATCGCTTTCTTTCCTTTTCCTCATCACTTCCGTTTATGCCGCCTATTCTTCGTATAGGTATAACTGAATTAAATATTGGGAATTTAAGAATACATCTACTTTATATGTTTAATATTGTGCTTATGTTTTCTGGTTTAAATTTAATGATTGTCATTGCTTTTGTGTTGTGAATTTTGGCAAAATATACTCCTGTAAAGTTTAAACAAGCAATCTTCTGCAGTCCGAAAACGGATTAATCCATTTTATGTTAATTCCTGTGAACAAAATGGTTCTCATTTACGAGATATGACGATTGATCTTCAGGGATGAATGAATTACATTTATGTAAGGCGGTTTCGAATATGTATTTATACATGAATGCGTTTGCATACGTGAAAATAAATATTACTTATATTTAATGTTTCAAAAACGAAGTAAGCGTGTTATAATTAATGCATCTTTATTATGAAATTGAGCGACTGAACTTTAATTCAAACAGGAAAGCAGTCTAAACAGAAAGACAAGTTCTTTATCTAACTAAGCAGTTTGGATAATATAATGTTCATTCAGTGGGTCGCCCAGACGGTATAGTGGTTAGGGGACCCTGACTGCGATACAAAAGTGGTCAGGTTCGAATCTCGGTGAAAGCATGGATGTAAAACTGTCTGTGTCTTAGGTAATGGTGGCCGCTCATTAGGTGCCTCAACAATAAAATGTCCACCACTTCTGACCTTAGCAGTGGCCAATGCCTTTAAAGGCAAGTACCCGCCTTTGGAGAAAAAAAATTCATTCAGTGACTGCTGTATAAAACTACCGGTAGTTCGACTCTTGTTTGAATTCTGACAATAGGAAGGGTTGCGTGGGCGTTTTCGCAGTTTTTCTGATGTGTAATGCTACCAATTTCGCTCAGAAGTTGTTTCTTTCCTAAAGCTTATACCCTCACGTCCTCTACCATAATAAAATCAGCAGGTAGTTCGTCAGAAGAATTAAAGTTTTGGAAATTTCAATTTCAGAGGCAGTGCTAAATTTAATGCATTAGTTCTAATTTATTGTTAAGTTTTTTTCAAGTTGCTTTCAGTTTCTTTTATGCTGGTTTGCAGTTAACTGGTTTATAAATATTAGCGAGCGCAATGACTCTTCTTCCTATTTTTCTTCGTA
Source organism: Stegodyphus mimosarum (assembly GCA_000611955.2). Taxonomy (NCBI): domain Eukaryota; kingdom Metazoa; phylum Arthropoda; class Arachnida; order Araneae; family Eresidae; genus Stegodyphus; species Stegodyphus mimosarum. The sequence goes on from KK116281.1 coordinate 798,398, forward strand.
GTTTCTATTTCAGATATTTTTTAATTCCATTTCTTTTTCAGAAATTCTATGAGGGCAGGAATCACACTGCTACCATTTTTTGCCATTAACTGGTTTTTTGGTATACTGGCCGTCGAAGATTCTTACAATACCAGCCTCCAACTGATCTTCGCTTTAACGAATTCGATGCAGGTATGTAAAAATTTTAATGAGATGAACTGAATAATGCTAATAACTTAAATGTACCATTTATAAATCAGTGGATTGCGCATAATGTTATTTTTCAGACTTACATGCTGTATCTCATAACTTATTTTCTTCCCTTAATTTTTATACATATGCAGAATTCAATTGATCTCAGATTGTAAATTCTAATAGTCTAAATAGTAGCTTCAGTAATAAATTCAGCAGTGCCACAGAACTTTCTAATTAAATGAAATGCTGTTTCTATTTAAATTAAATTTTACTAAGACTCATGAGAAGAAGTATCGTTAAAATTGGCGTTCTGGAAATGCTATTTTTATGAAAATTGTTATTTGTCTAAATCTATAACATAGAGATTATATAACATAGCTATAGATAACATAGCTATAGAGATATATAACATAGCTGCCCTCGAAATCGATTGAGTGTTTTTTTTGTAAATGTACGGCAAATACAAAGTTGTTTCAGAGAATTTGATTGTCACACTAGCGTGTTTCTCTTCTATTGTAATAATTTTACCACTTCGTAATAATTAGATACGAGTATATAGAATGCGTCAACAAAGTTTTAGGATTGAATTCGAAACAGAGTTATCATTCTTTAACTTCAGCATAAACATTTTTGCTATACAACTTTTATGACGCTTAAACAGTTTTGGGTGCTTTTGTAAGAATTAGTTGCTGAAATTCTCTAATTCCTACTCTGCCTTTCCTTGAACTGATGTAAAAAAGGGTGCCGTTCAATGTTGAGACGGCACTTTTGAGTGAAGAGTTATTAGCTTATTTCTTCTTCCAATTTTGAAAACCTTATATGTATTTGTATATATATATTGAAAGCTTACATATTTTGAAAATATTTATTTTGAAAAGCTTATATCAAAAGCATAAAATCAAGAAAATAATTCTCTTCAAATTTCTTTCGGCTAGAGATGACACTTTAAGGAAAGCAAGATGAGATTTGTTGTAATTACTATCATTAGTCAAGATTTAATAGTTTATCTGGGATTGGTTTAAAAAACGCAGGCCTAAAACTCTATACAATTACAAAAATAAATTAAAACAAAATCAGTTAAGTTTACAGTAACATTGTAACCACCCTGTTAGCGTGATGATGCAGGAACCGACTGTCATAGCCCATGTTTGGATGGATGTTTAGAAGTACATAGAAGTCTCTGCGGCATGGGAGATACTTAAAACATTGTCGAATCAGAAGTACTGTAAAAAATATTGAGGAAGACATGATAGACCTTCGGCTCCTTCCCACGTGGTTATTTCTATCAAATTTGGGACTGAGCTTCTCTTTTCTCGGAGGTGTGATTTTGGTTGCCCAGGATAACAATCTCGGTAATGAGACTGCTAATAGTGCTATCATATCTAACGACCCGTGAAGCTAGAAAAAACCTTTCCGAGAAACGAACTTGTCCGTCACCTAACATAGGAGAGTTCATAGCCGAAGGATGTTTCGTTGAAATATGTGTCTCGTTTAGCTAGGCGGAACTTCTTGAAGCTGAACTCAAGCTGATTCGTTTGAAATGCTGTCCGTCGTGCATTTTCTCCACAGAACTGGTTTTCGCATATGTCAACCAATTGCATATTCCCGAAAACGAAAATTCTGAAAAATGTTGCTTTCGATGCGCTGGTGAGGTAGCTTGTAAATGTTATATTAGTTTTAAAGAGCGATACGTTCGACTTTTTCCAACGAATGCTACTACCAAAGCATCCAGCGTTTGGAAGAAAGACCTATTAATCTCATTCTAATTAAGAAATCAATGTTTTGGACTCTAAGTGACGTCTGCATCCAAATGCGATTAATAATAACAGAACTAAAACAATTTTGGTATTAAATTAAACATATGATAAATAACGAAATTATATTAATTTTCATCAAATTCATTTCGTTGTTATGACTTATCTATAACTATACAGCAGGTTTAAAATTTTCCAAAATTATGCCATTTAAACCTGATTTTCCAGCAGAAGCTAATATTTTAATGCATTAATTTAAATGTATTTCTTCAATAATTTGGAATAAGAAACATTGCTTTATTTTTAGCATTAAGATTTTTTTGTTTTGTTTATTGAAGCTTGAGTGTTGAATTACTTCATTAAACTATTTTCTCAAGATAAAAATGCAGATACAGAATGCAAATAAGAAACATGTTTCTAGCGTTGAAAAAATACTCTTACCATCTTACTCCCGTCGATAGTCTCATAGAGATGCATTTGAGAAAAAGAATATTTAAATCATTTACTTTATTTTGACAAAGCATATACACTCATGCCCATAAATTAAGCATAATGCAAAATCAGGCAAAGGAAGAGTTAGAAGCGAAACAAATTTAACTTATTTGTAAAGCTTATTTATTAAACAAAAGGTAAAGAGCAAAAAAAGGTGCTATATGTTTGATATTATTAAAAAAATTAGCGATTTTTTCTCCCTGGAGCAAATTACAAAAAAACCTATTTACAAAAAAACAATATTACATGGTTGGTATGATTGTTAATACATTGTATGTCTCCCAGAAGATGCAATATAGTCCGTACAAAGCCTAGGCATGCTGAGTATCAAATTATCGATATGATCTTGGGGGATATTACACCACTCAAAAAGCAATACTCTCCGAAGCTCCGGTAGACATGTAGGAGGAGGTTTTGACGGACTGCAACTCGTCAGCCAAGCATATCCGACACGTGCTCTACTGGATTCAAGTCCGGTGAGAATGCTGGCCAGTCCATACGGGTGATATCCTCCGATTGAAGGCATTCGCTTACGATGTTTGCACGGTGAGGAGGGGCGTTGTCATCCATAAACACAAATTGTGCGCCCACGGCGCCCCGAAACAAACATACATGTTGTTCCAGAATGACGTCCCGATAGATTTGGCTTGTCATGGTTCCAATTTGAACATGCAGGTCAGTTCTGGAACACAGAATAATTCCACCCCAAACGAGCACTCCTGCAGCACCGTAACGGTGTCGTTCAATGATGTTTTCTTGATGATAACGAGTACCTGGAGCTCTCCATATGAAAGTCCGGCGAGAATCAGACTGCAAGCTAAACCTGGACTCGTCGGAAAACATCACACAAGCCCACTGTTGCAGTGTCCACAATGCATGGTCTCTACTCCAGGTTAACCGGAGACCAGTGAGTTGCAATAAGTGGAACGCACCTGACAGGTCTACGAGCGTATAGACCAATCTGCCCTAAGCTTCTTCACACGGTCTGCCTTGAAATTGCCGTACCAGTGGCTGAGGAGAGCTGACGAGACAGGTCTGAGGCTGTGCTCCGCCTGTTTCTTTTGGCAGTAACTGCCAAATACCGGTCCTCATTCGGCGTTGTAACTCTGGGGCGACCTGTGCTGTAACGTCTACTCACATTACCATCATCTTGGAATCTTTGCCAAAGCCTGGAGGTGACACTCTGGGCAATTCCAAGTTTGTCTGATACTTCCAGTTGGGTACGCCCACATTCCAGACGGCCGATAATTCTACCACGTAAAAAATCATCCAAATGTGTCCTTTGTGTCATAACTATTCGGTTATTGCACTGAAATGCTTACAAAGCGCCTGCGAACAATTTTACTTCTTTTCCTGTATTCCTTATATATCGCTCTCTTACACTCTAGTCATTGTAACGTACCATCGGTGTCATCTGGTTACTTATTGAAATTTGCATATGATTCTTGAAGATGTGTGTAGTGATTTTACAGGTGATATATTTGTTTTAGAGTTTGATTTCCGCGTGACTTCGAATTATCTTTAATTTATGGACATGAGTGTATTTAATTTCTTTATTCATGTGTTAATTTATTATTTTAATTTCTCATTTGACAGGAACTGAATTTTAAAATAATTTGCACAGCAAAAATATAATAAATGTTAATGTATTTTTATTGAAGTTAAACAAAAGTGACATTTCTGGTTTTTCTAAAATGTTTCATGATGGAAATCCTAGACAAAAAAATTAAAAATAACATTATTTGGTAACTGTTTAGTGATATTCGAGAGAATAGACTTCTGAATTTTCAGAACAAATAAATTCAATAATAGGCGAGTAACTGTAATTTAAATACATGTAATGAAACAGAATTAGCTTATGGTCTTTAATATAGCTAAGCTATCACACACTTTCAGTTAAGAGTGAAAACTCAGTTATGAACGTTTAAGGCATCTTTGGCTTCAGAGTTTGTCGACGTATACTGTAAATGCTCAATCTATCTGTTAGGCAATTTGCACTGAGTATATGAGTTATATCATCGGGCAGGGAAATGGCGTCGTCGACTATTGCAATGTTATTTATAGATGAGTTCGAGGAGTCTAGTGTTGATGCAGCTTTTACAGGATCGCCAGAATCATGTTATATAAATGGACAGAACATTTATGGAAGTGGCTACTCTGCTGTGAATTATTGATTTTGTGCTACGCTTGAGCTACCAAATAGTCATGTATCTCATCGACAAAACTGATTGGCTGTCACCCAGGAGCTTTCCCAATTCAAGTACAATTTTGGTCATACTGTAACCTCGATTGTGTGTGAAATATGGGTGCAATCTGGCTAGACATGATAAAGGAAAGCCTAGCCTCTTAATATGGTAAATAAAATTATAAAAAAGCGATAATGGAGTAGGTATATATTAAATATTCCGTTTAACATTTTTCTGAAATTCTGCTTACCGAATAAACATGCTTAGGATTGTTAATAATTGATATTCTAATCTACTAAGTATAGTACTTCACGATCTACGCGATAAATTGGAAGCCCAATAGCAGCCGAGCGTTAAAGTCGCTGAACACTGGTAGTTCGACCTAGGCAAATGCTCTAACTGCAGAAGCGCTTACATGTTTTTCTCCTTGTGTTAAGTGAATATAAGCCAGTTTTTCTTAGAAAATCCTCCGCGAAAGACTTCCTTACCTTAGGCAGGTAGCCCTAGATTGTTTTGTCATAATCACGTAAACCAAACCAAACTAAACCAAACCCAAACAGAATAAATTAATTTCCTAATATCCCTGATTTTAAGGACTGCATGTGTACAAGTTATGTATAAAACTGTTTATATAATTTTTTTTGTTAAGCAATCTATTCTCATTCTTTGTACATGTTAAAAAATGTATAAGTTCATTATTTATACGGCACATAATACAAATTAAATTCTGCGTAAAAACAGTGTAACTATTATTGCTTTATATCATTTGGGAAAAAAAATTAAAAAATTGTGCTTAATATATTATTCACAAAAATAATAATCACAAGCATAATTGTTAAATACATATAAACAACTTAAAAACTGTTGTTGTTAAATTGCCTAAAAGTAAGAAAAATAACCTTTTTAATCTCTTACACCTTTCTTGATCATAGGTGATTATGAATAAAATTCTTAGGCTGATAATACTGATTGAATTGAAATAATTATAGCAACTGTTTATAATACATTGCTGTAAACTACGTATTTCAAAATTTACCCATATCATATGATTTCAAATCTGGGAGCCGAACTTATAATTAGCCACTAGAGACAAATTTTAACTGAAACAAAATCATTTTGAACCCAAATTTCATCTTAGATTAGACGCATTCGCTCTTTGCTTCCCTGTCTAGTCAGAGTGCTGGTTTGGTTTGGTTTTATGCGATTACGGCAAAGCCTCGAGGACTAACTGCCTAAAGGGAGGGTTGCTTTCGAGAAGGACTTTCTAAAGGACACTGGCTCGTGTACACGTTACGCATGCGGAAAACCACGAAAGCCGCCATGCAGCCGGACCGTTCGCGGGATCGACTTTACCTCTCGGCCGCTGATAAGCCCTCACGATTTTCTTATTAGCACATGATTTTGGTTTAGAAAATTTCAAAAGTATCTGTCATTTATGTTAGAAGGACTGCATCCGGATATATCCCAAATTCTATGCTGATTAGTTTGATCGCTAAGCAAAGATATATGCAAAATTTTTGTAACAAATTGCTTCTGTTTCAAATGCGAATTTAAGAAATGGGTAGGAAATATTATGGCAAATACGTATCACTCTTCGCAAATACGTATGTGTGCAATATATTAGGAAAATTAGCAACCTAAATAAAAAGGGTATCAAAGCTTGGATTTAAGATTTAACCTTAGCAAACCAACAAATATTAAAACAACCTAAATTAAACCATATAAAACATATTCGTGTAGACTCAAAATTAAAATGTGAATAAATTAATAAAATATTTCTTATAGTTATTACAAAAGGATTTATTCTAAATGCGACGACGAGATTCCAGTATATGTAAAACGCGTAATGAACATAGCTATAGTAGTAACAATACATCGTGCTTTGGGCAATATATCCTGATTCCAGTCAGAAAGCTGGCAACGGCCATGAGAGAGGGAAAAATTTCTTTGGCAATTATAGTAATTATTATACAATATGTCTTGTTGTTTTAAATCTGTGCATCAATGATATCCTGAGTGGGTTTTAAGGCCATTTTCTGTGTTATGCTACATCATTAAAATTATTGCAGCATGGAAAACATATACAATACTAATAAATTAATAAATATTAAATAAGAAAAATGTCAAAAAATAAAAACAAATTTAGTCAAAATTCCAGCTTTAAAAAAATTTCAGATAATTGCTATATTTTCACTTTCTGATTATATCGCATCCTCACGAAAAGTTTCCAACGCATTGGCCACTTAATGAATTGGAGAAAAATATTTGTTAAGCTCTCTTTAGGTCTTATAATTTTTATTCTGTTCCTAAGTAATAAAAAAATTAAAAGAAAAGAAAATTTATGCAAAGAAATGAAAAATTATAGGCCTAATATTAATATTTTTACAGCGGTGGCTATTGTTTAGTTATATATAAAATACGTGGGCTTGTTTGTTGTCTCGTATATATCATACAGGCAAGATAGAAAGTAACGACGTGATTAATGTTTACAAACCGCTTGTAATCAAACCATGACTACAGTGCTACACGGGCAGTTTAATACAGTTCAGGTATAAAACAATTTATGCTATCTAATTTAAACATTAAAAGAGACAAAATATATACATAAACTATGTAATAAAATATGATGCAAATTCTTACATTAGTTATGGCACTAAATATCACTTCATTTATACTTTTGAAATCAGCTGCACTTATAGCCGCAATTTCAGTTTCGCTTAAAATTAATTTACATCTACCTTCAGTTGCGCAGTTTATTCTGCAACAATGCTGACAACGAGGAAAGGTCGCTTATCGCTAAACCACAATTGCTCTCAGACGAAGTTAATGGCCTGTTGCCATGACAATCGGTTGCTTCTGGAAAGGTTGGAAGATTCTATATTAGCATCTTTAGATAATCCTCTTTAGCCATTAATGTATAGATTGCTAGGCTGAGATAAGTGCATTTTACCCTGGTCTTAATTATGGCTTTCAAAATAGACTTTCCTAGAAAGGATGGTATCCGTAGGTGTTTAATTTGAGTAGATTTGAACAATAAAAGAAAAGTTGATCTGGAGTTTTCCAGAATTATCTTTCAAAAACTAAAACTCCTGTTTGATGCATATAATTCTAAATTCCGCAATTAGCTGTAATTACAAAAATAATTAAATTACTGATGCTTAGATGTTTAAACTTTAAGTTTAAAGCTTGTTCACTCATTTTAATCGAGGAAGGAAAATGTGATTAAATTACGCATGATTCAGAGCTGACAAGTATGAGTTCATAATGTAAAGTTTCAGGTGCTCCATTAACAATATATAACCTTTACAATTCGTTTTCAGTGGTCTATTACTTTTAAAGTTAACATTAACATCTATAATTTCTTAAGGATGCCATGATCGTATAAAAAAACTAACAGTGCTAGAGTAGTTAAATCAACACTTAATATGCACTGAATAATGTGAAATTGAAAAGTGTGACATGCATATCATTACAAAAATATATATGTAACAAAACAAGCATAGTTAACAAATCGAATAAAGTGTGTACTAATATTGCACTGAGTAAGTTGAAAGAGAAAATCAATAATAAACATAGGTGTAACATAACAATTTATCAAATTCGTTAGAATAAAATCACGTTGTGTTTACAAAATTATGCAATTACCCATTCTAAAAATTAAATTGGTCCAGTGTTCTAAATTTAAGAGTAACAGAAACAAATATAAGAAAAATAAATTTTTACACATTTATTTAGAATTAAGTACTTGAAAACATCAGTTATATTGAAGAAATCATCTACTGCTGACTAATGTAGAAAACATTGGTTGGCTAAGCCAATATGAAAAGTACCAGACAAAAATATTTGTTATTCGTCAAAAATTGCAGTGATACTTAAGGTTAGGTGGTGGCACATAGTTCTGTAGAAACATAAGAAAGAATTCCCATACCTTAACAATTTCTAAATTTAACATTTCAGAAGAAGGGCCCACCTCTTAGACGATTTTCATACTACATTTGATTCAAAGTTAGGAATCCTTGAAGGGAAATACATTGTGCTCGTCGGTAAAAGAGAATCTGCAAGAACAAACAGAGAAATTAGAACGAGAAAGTATGAGTTTCAGGCATTCCTCCTATCCGTACTTTATCTCGAATTTTGCTTTTGTTAGAGTTTGTTACTTTAAAATAGGCAGTTTAAGATCTTTCCATAGCACCTTCCTCCCAGTGTCATCATCACCATGCAGAACTTAATTTCTCCACCTCATTTAAGTCGGTTTTCATTTTTGCGCGTTTCACGAAACGAAACAGGCTAAACGGAAATGAAGTGGGAAAAACAATTAGAGGACTGGACCGTTTGCTGCAAGTCTCTTTACAACAGTTATGAAGCAAGCCGGAAGAGGGAAAATGGCTCTGAAGTGTTTAAGTATTTATTCTAAAGTAATGGATTATGATAAAAAGAAGCACTGAAATCTTCAAATGAAGCAAATGCAATTATCCAAACTTACTTATATGTACAATTGCATTACATGTATATTACTCGTACATGTGCCATTGTAACACTAAAATTAAGTCTAAAGATATGTATGTTTCTCTCTCCCACTTATTAAAGTGTTCATAAATATGTTAAATTAGTTGTATTTACCCATGGTAATTTGAACTCATTTCACTCAATTAATAATGTTATAACACTAGCCGAAGCTTCTTTCTCAGTTGCAGTCAAAAAGTCTGGCTTCTCCCACTAAAGAAATTAATGATGATTACCTGATTCTCAGCTACACCCTTCTAACCTCCTTTAGACATTTTTTGATTTATTTGCCGATGACGGCGTGTAGAGTTGGAGGTGTGACAAGGAAGCAATGTATAACGAGAAACAGTAAAAAGTAAAGAAATCTTTCAATAGCAGTTATTTATACACAACTATTGCAAACTTACGTATTGACTTTGCTACAGGTACGCTGATTCCTAATTAAAACAGACTTTTATCTCCTGTTATAACGTGTAAACTGAAGAATGGTGATACACTTGAACTAACCAGTTGAAAGATTAAAAGGATCAAAGATTAAAAGGAATTATGATTAAAGATTAAAAGGATTAAAATTTCAACTTAATGGAAACGTGCTTAGATTTAAAAGTTTTGGAATTCAGTAAGTTATTGTTTATTTTTTTTCTTTAATAGTTATATGGAGTTAATAGTAAATTTAAGTCTAGCTGCATACCTAACTAAATATACAAAAATATTATTAAATTTTGTGTAAAATATATAAGCATACTTACAATACTTCATTAAATCAACGGCTGAACAGACTAATATGATACTTAAGAAAAGTCTTTATTTTGTGGCTTGTAGAGGATTTCGAAGCAGGAAACATGAAAAATGTGCAGTGCCTTCACGGATGTTCGGATTCCGGACCTTCCGATTACCAGCTGGATGTGCTTTCCACTACGAAGGCACATGATAAGGAAAGAGATAATAACTTACATTCTCCTCCATTTAACGGCGAGTGAAAAGGAGGAACAAGCCAAACCTAGGGGTGACGAATTATCATATACCACATTTTAGGTCGTGGGACGCTTAGAGAGAATTTAAATTTTTTCTTTCTTTTTTTCGGGGGGGGGCAAGAAGAAGCGTGTAAAATCATGTATGCCCTCCCCAGGATTCGAATTCCAGACCTTCCGCTTGCCAGCCGCACATGCTTTCCAGTTACAGAACAAAAGGCACCAGATAAAGATGGAGAAAATACAGGCTAACCGATTTCAAGGACCATCTCCAAGTTCTGAATAAATTCCGAATACGAGATTATCTAATTAATTTGACAAGACATAGGTTTGGTGCTGTAAACATTTTTCTAGAGTTACTTTTGTATGAAAAATTTATTTAAATTTTAATTAAACATTTTTGATTAAGTAACACCTGTGAAAATAATGCATTACTATACCAGTTCAATCATTAAAAAAAAGCGAAATTTTAAACAAATCTAATTTCTCGAAAGTAGTGGATATTTAGCGTAATTACTAATTATACTGAAATTCAAAATTTAATTAGATTAAATTAGGTAAAAATAAATTGAATTGGGTTTAAATGAGACAGTTGTTCTGACTAAGTCCCTTAACTCACAATACGCAGTGGATAAACTCCAGTTTGCAGCTAACATTGTATATAACTAATACCGTACATTTTGTACATGAGAATATAAATGAAGATTTAACTTAGGCTAACCAATAAGTAGGAAAACAACCCAAGTAAAACCATATAAAACATACTTCTGTCCACAAAAAAGTAAATAAATAAATAAAAATATTTCTTTCATTTACAAGTAATCGGTTTGTTGCCGAAGAAAGAGATTTCAATATATGAAATGAACAAATTTGGTAAACCAATGGCAAATTTTTTCGTTCTATCCATGCCACTTGCCAACAACGTAATATTTACAACATAATATTTCTGTATTTTGCATGTAGAATTTAAGTGTTATCATGTCGCTATAGAAAACACATGTGCAAATGATATACAATACGGAAAAAAATAAATGTATTTGAATGTATTACAGTCATTTATGAAAGACACATGCGTAACTCAAATATCAGTAATTGATTTAAAATTGGTAACCAAGACATTCAAATCCTAAATATTTAGCTTTCTGATGAAAAGTTATGCATTTAGAAGTGATTTTTGAAAGTAAATTACCATTTAGAAGTCATATTGATTACATACTCTTATAGCAATGAATGTATTTATGAACCTTGCCACTGAAAGTAAAAGATAAATTTAGCGAACAATGATTCATCCTATTCTGTATGCTCCTCCGACATAGGCTATTGCAACTTCTGGTCACACACAAAAAAAAATCAAGTTGTTCAGAAAAGGCGTATAAGATCTGTCCTTAATACTCTGTGGTATATGACTATAGCATAAATTCTCCATAATTTAAAAAAAATGATTCTGTTGTCTCCAAAATAATTATAAACTTGAACTACTTATTTGAAATATTAGCTGTCTCTTCATATTAAACCAGCTCTTTAGTTGTCTATGATATAATACTGGATTATAAATTTAAAAGTTCTAAAACCGTGTTACACGATATTAATTTGAAGTCTTAGATTTTTTCCATTTCACCGAATATCGTGGAACTCTGTTAACAGATGGCGCTACCGGTGTCATTCTCTGCAAAGTAACCACAATGGAGAAAGTAATGAACTCCTCAGATATTCTGACTCTTGCCTTTTGGAGTGTTTATCACTCAAATGCCTAATAGACTCTTTCAAATGTAGTAAGTTATGGTTACTTCAATCGCTCAGAACTTTTTCAAGCAAAGCGATTTGATTTCGTCATCATAAATGAAGTCTAATTAAGAATTGCAACTGTAAATTGTGCGTCAGTTGAATTGAAATTGTAAGTTCAGTTGGATAGGTTAAAATTGCAAGGTGTTAAATTGTAAGCATACTTGAACTTTTAAATTCAGTTTTATAAGGTAAGAACTAATCTTAAGAAATAAACTGTAACAAAATTTGCTAGAAAACTGAATTACTCGTATTCAGAATTTTGCATTGTTCTAACTTTTAAAACCTTTAAAATTAAACACAAAATTAATGTTTAATAGAATATAACCAATTAAACATTCTAATGAATATAATCGGTACTGATGGATTATTGCTCTTCCGTCTTTAATCCCGCCATAAATTTAACTAATCTGAGAATCCTTGTTTTTGTCAAATTTAATATAAATACTTTAATTAGGCGGGAAATGTGAACTAGACTCTTTGGGCCTTTTATTAACTGAACAAACTTGAATCTCTTGAAAGGATTGAACTGATAAAACAATAAAAGTCACGTTAAATTAAAGCCTAAAGTTCGGATTCAAAAATTTCAGAAGCAAATATCAATTATTAACGTCAATAATATAAGTTTTATGGCCAAATTTCATAATTCATTTCTGTTTTTGTAGCTTAAAGGAATAAAATGCAAAAACGATGATTTATAGATACAGAGAAGGTGATTTATGAATGCTTCATTTAGAAAGAAAATGCTTAAATGACATAAAAATATGAAAATTGAAAATTAGACAGCTTCAGATTTTCAGTTGAATAATAGAAAATAATCGAATGTGGACACTGTTTTTATTGAGATTTTATTGAAATTTTCTAAATTAAAAGAAGTGTTAATCTACTGTATTAATTAAAGGAACACGTACAATTACTTTTTATAACATTTTGTAGATTTTTAATTAGTTTGATTCCATATTTTCATTCTATCTAAAATAGATATGTTCTTTTGATTCATTTAAAAGAGAGATCTCAAGGGCTTTTTTCTTATTTCTGCCTAGACCCACAAGAGCCATGCATTGCAGAATTTCCCTTAGTTCAATTAACCAATTATTCAAATTTCTTCGCCAGGATGCAAATTTAAAGTCTGAGTATTTAAAAGGGTGAACCTTGGAGTTTATTCACAGCGTGTTTCGCTAACCAGCAGAAGTTACGTGTCTCTCCTTGCTGTTACGCGGAGTTGCAGATACGCCTTTTTGGCCATTTAAATAATTATCACACCAGGTAAATTGTTGAATAAACCTCATTAGCCTTAACTTAAAATGTAGTCCAGCACTACTCTTTAGCCTTAAATTTATTGTGTAACGATTCTTAAGTTTCACCGCAAGCTGTCGGTGTTATTGTAAGCACGGAGTACGTGTCTTTTCCGTTCAGAGTTTGAATAATATTAAGGGGTTATTTTTACTTTACTGTGCTAGTATCATTAACGCCTTTGTGAGAAGTCGCCAGGTTCCTTAGTAGGATACCAAACAGAACACGATCTTACAACCTAGGGTCGCAGTTTTGGGCTCAGAATCATCTACAGATTTTCACTACCCTATTTTCGTTCCCCAGTAAAACTAGAAAAGTACTGTAGAGACATCAGGTATTTTAATTGCTGAGAGACATGAAAAACGAGAATACTCTCGTCGGGGCTCGACCTCGGACCTCTCGAATGCGTGTCGAGTATGCTTCTAATTACACCACGAAGACATGCTAGAAGGCGAGAAAAATACCTTATATACTTCCTCTTTTAAAGGGCGACTGGGGGTTAGGGGACCCATTCGCCAAATCCTGGTGGTGGAGAATCATCATCCACCACTTTGTTCATACGCCACTGTAGAGACATTAGGTATTTTAACTGCTGAGAGCTATGAAAAATTAGCAATACCCTCGCCGGGACTCGAACCTCGAACTTCTCGAATACGCTTTGAGTTACAACACGAAGGCATGCTAGAAGGTGAGAGAAATACTTTATAGTACCGAGACTTACGTGTTGAGGCCTCGAAATAATACTGTGCCTCTATGCTGCCTTAAATGGTCTTATCTGTGCCACCTTTTTTGGTAATTGATTGCAAAGCCACATTAGGACTTTAATATGTTCTAAACACTTTTAGTGATTTTAAAAATTCATATGAAGGTGTAAAAAGTTTGGTACTTCCACTTACATTTATGCCAGTTTTCCCTTCTCGGTTTTGGTTAGCTGTACCAAATGAATGGTGGAGCTAACCAAACCTTGGTCTAACTTACCTCGGTCTTAATAAATATTTGTGGTGCCTGCCTCTTTTCTTGAGTGTCTAAGTAGCTCTTCTATTGATTTTGTATACATAAGCACGTACTTACTTTTCTTAATGATTAATCCAGCTCTATTTGAATTGGTCAAGACCATTAGATAATGGCATTTCTTTCCTTTCAAAAAGTTCTGAGCGGGTTAATCAAGGCACTTTGCATGAATACCTCACACACAATAATATAATAAAAAGTAGTCAGTTCAGCTTCAGGTTATTAGACAATTATGCACAGACCAACAAGTACATAACATAGTTATTCAACTTCTAATCGTAAATGAAACTATAGCTGAGGGCCTCAAATGGAAAAACAGTGTTTTGTGTCCTTTTCCTTGACATGCAAAAGGCCGATCGAATACGCAATCGAGGACTGCTATAGAAACTTAGTATGATCAAAGTGCCTATTAACATGTTAAAACTGATCCCATCCTTCCTGAAGAGCAAAAAATTTCCAGTTCTTGTAGGAGATACGTTCTCACAAAGGAAACTAATTCACGCTGGAGTTCCGCAGAGGTCATGCTTAGGATCTCTTCTCTTTAACATCTACGTAAATGACATGCCGGAATTCCTCAGAAGTACAATTGTCAAGTATGTTCAAGATACTGTTGTTATGACAAAGTTCATGAAACAGCAGCATGCTTTGATAAATTACAATTCAATTTAAATATTGTCTTTCACAGGTGGTATCTTTGAAAAGGTAATTTTAACGCCAAAAGTGCTAAGTCATCCTTTTCAGAAGGTATAAGAAAATCAAAGCTATCATCTTTAACATACGGAGCAAAAACCAAAGCTTCTCAGCTGTAAATTCTACGAAGTACCTTTGTATCGTTCTAGACAATCAATTAAACTTCAAAGAACAACTTGATCACGCTTTAAACCGAGTTAATGCTGCTTTTATTGCAATTTACAGTACTACAGAATGGAAATCAAGGTTTCACTTAAATGTGGAAGTGACAGTTTATCTGGTTTTAATCCGTCGAGACTATTTTACGCTGTCTCTGTGCGGGCAACAGCGCTGAAAACTTATAATAAAGAAAATCCACTGTCTTTCAGAATAAGATTTTCAGAGCGATTACAAGGGCCTCGTGGTTTTTAAGCAACCAGCAAATTCCTGAAGACCTAAAAGTACAAAACGCTCAAGATTTTATTGTGAGAAGTTCTAATATTTTTTTCACGCAGATCAGGAATTCTAGTTATACTCATATTCCTAAATTGGCAATATGATCCAATGGCCGAACGTCAGTCCAAAGGTCTTGAACGAATCATCACAATGCTGCTTCTTAAGAAGTAGCTTGCGACTGCATATGATGTATGTAGTATTTACGCCTCTAATTATTCAAGAATGATTTATTACGCTTAAATATTGTGCATTTCGTTTTTCATATTGTGTTTGAAAATTCAACTCTGCTCCAAGCTTCAAGCTTGCATTTACTTTATTATTTCCATCTAAGATTGTCTTTATGTTTTTACAAAACTACTTATCCCAATAACCCTATTGCTGTGTGTATCAAGTTCTATACTTTCATCACTTACCGATGCTCGTTGCCACTTAGACGCCAATCTACAGCATAGTGACACGCGCCGATTTCAATTACGAGCTCGAACAACTATAATTCTCTCGCCGTTTATCGACGGCGCTTTTGTTTCAGATTTAACCGCCAGTGGTCCAAGAGCATCATCATCTATAGGTTAAAACCGCAGTGGTTGTACGCCTGGATCAACCCATTATGGTTAACAGTAGACGGTGCCTTGTCATAATGATCACAATAACCCAATAGCCAAACCTTAATCCAGCTATGTGTGTAGCACATATCGTTAAAAAATCTGGTTATATTATCATACAAGATTTCTCATCAGTTTGGACGTTTTGTGAAAAATAATATAAAATAAACTAGTGTATGAAAAGTGAGCTTTGTACTTTATCATAAAAGCAGATATTTTTTGCCTAAATTATATTTGTTTAGTTTCTAACCGATAGGTGTCGCTTCTAATATATAAAAACAGAATATCCAAGCTCTCGAGATAGGGATATTTTAATCATTTATTTCTTTGCATTTGCGAGCATATTAGACTAAAATTAATAATCTCGGTCATAAATTCTGGGATGCAAGAGATACCTAACTTTGCACATTTTCGCGATGTACACGTACAAGTTAAAATCTCAACTGAAAACTAAAATGTATCATATTCTCTCCACCCTCTGATAAATACTTTCGCCACTGCGATGATTCTTAAGGTGCTAAGTGCATTCTATAAACCAGTTTGTTTATTTTATATAATTTATTTTAAAAATACTAAAATTAAAATTTTTTATATATATTTATACATTTAGCGGCTTGCTCTGTAAAAGAGCACTTACTGAAGCCTTAGAAAGAAGTGAATTCATATTCTATGTGAAAATATTTGTTATAGAAATAATGAAAATTTTCATTCTTGGAAATTTAACAGAACAAAAATTTAACAGCACATTTTCCACCACCTGTAATTCTGAATTAACTATTTTAAATTAACAAAATTAATTAGATGCCAAAAATGCAAATAAAACTTTCATTATTTTATTTTGAAATATATTCGTTATAATTAGAAATAAATATCTGCTGTGTTTTATCTTTTATTCTCGATTTTTAAGAGTACTAAAAGTAAGGAAATATTTTATTAAATATTTGTATCCTTTTTAATTTACTTGGTAGTTTATTATTGTCTCTCCCAATGCTTTTTTTCAATAGGTGTTTTTGAATAAATTGATTATTACTTTTTTCTCAAATGCTTCTGTATATTTGGCTTACATATATAAGTATTTAAACATTATTTATCTTTCAGGGAATTCTGACTTTCATATTCTTTTGCTTCATGGATAACAACGTAAGTTATTTATTATTTAATGCTGTATTGGCATCGATAAACTTTACAACCCAAAACGACATTAATATCAAACTGTTTTAATAGTATCATTTAATTATCACATAGTGAATATTCTTGTAATAAGAAGGGGGAAAATATGTCATTCACATCGTATAAAAAAGCTAACTTCAAACTAAGTAAAATTAAGTAAAATCATTTTCTGAAGAAACAGCAGCAACAGTTTTCAAAGAAGTAAAATTTTGTAGATTCATGCTTCAGATTTTTATAAATTATCGAGTCCATTTGATTTTATTGCTGCATTAGTATACTGCTATGATATGTATGTATTTATTTCTTACGCTTTAGGAAATAATTTTAAGTGTAGTTTTCTGCAACTAAACTTGCACTTAAACACATATTGAATTTGTAAGTGTTTACTTCTTGTATAGTATTATGCATCAGCTTCTAAATTTGGAAAATCGCTCAGTTAAAAGCTGAGCTATACAGATGAGCTCTTTAGACGAGTCTTGATGATATTTTCTTTCGCCAGATCGACGATATTCGATAAATTCTAGACAACTTAGCGAATTTTTGAAAGTTTTCAAAAAACACATTTTTGAAGCATTTTAAGAAAAATTTCCGGAAGTTTCAGAAGGCTAAGCAACGTAGCCACTAGTTTAATTTACTTCTAAATTACTGCAGAGACATCAAAGTGTTAGTGAAACGTCTACATTGGAATTTACTCTGTAATGTGATACAGTTAATCTATATTTCTTGTATGTTAAGAAGAATTTGCTTTATCTCTAAGTTCTTCTCGAATTACTTACGGATACTTATTTTATGGTTTATTGTCACTAATTTTAATAATGTTTCAATTTCTTCCTATTCATTTGCATAATTAGTGAAGCAATAATAGAATCAGAATCAAGATATAGTAAAATTTATCTGTAACTTTTTTTCTTTCTTTCTGCACAAAATTTCTTAAAGAAAGAAGTCATCATATGAAAACATTCTTTATTTTATCAGATGCAACTTTGCTATTGTTTGACGGAAAGCCATATTACGTATTTATTAATTAGAATTCACTGAATGAATTAATAAATTGCAAAACTGAGATATGTAAAATCTATTAATGGAAAAGAACTAAACACTATTTTGTATATTAATATTTTTTATTTTCTATGTATCTCAAAATAAAAGATTAATGTGAAGAAAAATTATTAAAGAAGAGATATGTATCTTTTATGACTGAAACTTCTTTCGTTTTTTTAACAAAGTATTTTCCCTTTATTCTAACAAGCGCAATGGTATTTTCAAGGATACTGTAATTATCAATAACGAAAGCAAACCTATTCTAAGCGATAAGCTGCCAATACAAAAGTCGTTGTTTGCAGATATCATAGGCATTATGGGGCTGAATCTTAAAAATGCATGAAATAATATGCATTTCAGTAAATAGAGACTAGTTATTAATTTACATAACAAATTCTAAAAGCTTTATTACATACTTAGCCTCAAATACTTGCAGTTATTAATTTTAGAATAAAATTTTTTATCGCTAGTGATCGGGTACTTATGATTTACGAATAAATTGGAAAAACAAGTTAGCTAATTTTTTGGAACTGCTAGCTGTTAATAATCGATTTAATTCAAAAAATGAGTTTTAGATTAAATTTCTCTTCTTGGAAAAACATTCAGTATTCATTATAAAAAGTATTTCATAAAGGCCTTCGGTTTTCTTAAGTGATCCGAAATATAGACAATCATTTGTTCCTACGATAAGTCAGCAGTTTTTTTAGCTATTCATTGCATTTGGTATAACAGAATTTATAATTTTTTGTAGTCTTTTTCTGAATTTTTCGAAGCATGGAAACTGAAAAAATCCGCAAAGCTACTGCCGGGATTCAAACAGCGGTTCTTCGGAGCACCTGTCGTGTATGCTTCTAGTTACACTACTAAGGCATGCGGAAAGGAGAAAGAAAATATCTTACAGCCTTACAATATTTTTACGAACATTTGAAACAATATTTGGAAATTGAAGTTTTTCACTCTGCGTGCAGGCTGTTGAAATGTAACACATTTATTGAAAATACTAAATCACCGGTTCACCAAAGTAGTCACCAAAGTAGATTCTATTTAATAAATGTAAACTTTACAAAAGCAAAATCCACATGTGTTATGCAACAAGGTATTTTTTACCAGACAAAGTATATTGCTCAATAATTGAAGCAATTTCTTTCTTTCTTTCTAAAATTTAAGAAGCCTATAATGACCAAACGGAAATTGTAGATCTTTACCTGATACTGAATAGTCATAATATTTCAGCACCTTTGCACGAAAAAATATTTCTTAAAAGATATAATCATGAATCCAGCTTGTCTATATTTTGGTTTCCGAGGAAATTTCAAATTTTTGCTATTTACTTCCTGAAGAAATCAGGGCTCATTTAAAAGGGACTTTAATAGGAAGATAAGCGTAGATAGGAAGCATAGAAACCATAGATAGGAAGTTCGATGTGTATACTGCCATAAAAATTTTGTCTGTGATAGGAAGATGACCTTATAAGTTTTGCAGACAATACGTATTTTGAAATGAATAAATAAAGAAATTCAATTTAAAAATAAGTATAAATAAACATAGAATTATTTCCAATTTTAACTGCGGGGAAACCAAGTTCATCATTATTAAAGCAGTATTGTTGCGGGAAAAACTTGCAGTAGTAGAATTGTAGTGATACAAAATGGTAGCTGGAGTGGTTGGTCAAAGGAAGTGTAGTGGAGGTCGTAACAGTTTTTCTCTCAGTAAGAATGGAGTCAAAACCAATTTACGAATTTGCTATATGCGAAAATTTACAGAACTTTAAAGGAATCTAAATCAGTAGGCAGATAAATACAGCGCAGAATTTTGGTCAAATTAAAATTAAATTTTCTATTTAACATCTTAAGCCGACTTCCTTTCTGAAGAGAGCACCAGAATTTAATAAACGACTTCGATTAGTTATCTTAAATGAAGAAGCTTGCAGTATTCTGTACAAAACATTACTAATGAAGACGTGTATACGAAGGGTGCCACAAATTTTGACTGTTGATCAAAACAACAACCCAAAAGAAGTTTACAGTATTATTGATGTTAAATCGCAGTCTGCAGGGTTCTTTGCAATAGTTCTGAATCATGAATGACATTTCAATCCGCCATTACACTACTGTGTCAAAGGAGAGGACAGAGAATGACGGAAGCCATCTTGTCAAACCATCTTGTCAAAGTAAGAGACACTTAAAAATATTCCCAATAAATAATCATGACTGATTACTTGGAGAAGGGAAAATGCAATAGCTGGAGCCTACTATCATTAGTCTATTTCAAACAAAAATAAATGAAACAAAATAGATGAGATTAATATGCAGGAAAGAGTTTTTTCAATAAAATAATATACCATTTCACAAATTGCTTATTGTAAATTTGTAATTGCTTTTTGATCCATCCTACTCTCCAGACTTGATTCCAGGAAATTGTTCTCGTCTACATAACCTGAGAACTTAATTTAGGGAATAGAAATTCTATTAGTCCTACAAGTTTTCCAGTCTATTTTGACCGTCCAGAGCCACAAATGGTGTTATGATTGCGAAGATGCTGAGATAAGCGGTTAGTAGGGACACAAAGACAATATCTTTGACTACCTGCCACCAAAAAACGTCGCATGGAATTAAGTGTGATGGCTGAGAGAGTATCAACTCATACTTTCCTCCTCTTCATTAAGTTAGTAATGAATTTTGAATGAGATACTTTCATAAATAGTGTCTATGGTAGTAAGCCAAAGTGACTAAGCGACAGGAGAACGCGGATACGCTACCTTTACCATATGGTTAATTGGTATACCACTACGCCCACCTTTATTAACAAAATATACATAAATACCTGTCTTGAATTATTGAGAAAGTTGACAAATTTTTTCTATTCGTTGTGGAGAGAAAAAACTAGAAAAACTAGTAGAACTAGTAGAAATACCTATATACATATGGTGAAATATGTATAATATTATATATAATGCTTTCCAAATATATAAAAAACTGTCACGATAAATCCAATTTTGAAATACAAGAAGCCATAAACTTCGCCAGAATCCTACAGGCTAATTAGTCTACTACATTCTTTAAACTACATTCTTCATTAGTCTACCACAGTCTTTACGAGTTAGGAGCAATCCTGAACACAATTCTCTCTTTCATGATAGTAAGCCACAGAGAAAAGCCTGCTGAAAGATACGATCATCAGTATTTTCATTAAATTGTGGAATCAATTAGATTTTCAGTATAGCTAATCTTCTTAATTTTCCCAATGGCATGTAAGTGTCTGCTGTAGTAGCAAAGACTGACAAACTGAGCATTTGTGAAATGTGTAAAAGCAACTTGATAAGTTTATGTCGATTTTGATGAAACAAAATGTGGTAGAGGTTATGTAATTTATGTGTCTTGAATTTTTTAAATATTTCAGGAAATTATATATAACCTTACACAGCTCATTATTTTTACTTTATGACTAATTATTCATTTATCCTTCTCTTGCTCTTGTTCTTAAAGGCGAACAAATTATGCATAAAGGAACAACTGAGTATATAAATAAAAATGTAAATTAATTAATCTAAAAAATTAATTAAATTAATGCAAAAAATTATAAATAGGTATAAACTTGAGAATATCGCACATGTTTTTCAACGAGAACTATTTAATATTAGCAGAAAAGCTGCAAATAATGAAATAAAATCCAAATGACTTTCATATCTTTAAATAAAAAAAACTCTCTAACTTGTTTCTAAATTAATTATACAAAACCTTTAGTTCAAGAAAAAAAACTGTTTTCAAGCATTTTTTACTTCAGTTTACTTCAGGTTTTCAGTTACTTCAGTACTTCAGTTTTCTATAATAGGTCGCCCAGACGGGAAAGTGCCCTACCTAAGAGCCTGAGTTCGAATCCCGGAGAATACACCGATGAAAATTGCTTGTCCATTCTTAGGAGTGGCTTACATATTAGGTCCTCTATAATAGTGACCACCATTTCTAACTTGCGGCCAATACCTATAACGGCTAGTACCCACCTTTGGAAATAATAAAAAACATTTTGCGTAATTTATTTAAAAACGAGATTCTAAAAAAAACTGATATTAAGGATAAATGTACTACTTAAAATTTATTCTGCAATTTTATTTTTTTAAATATTTATAACTGATCTTATTATTCAATTTCTCTGGCAAATATCCTAAATAAAAAACATTTATGCCTTCTTAATTACCATGAAATAAATGTTTATGTATTTTCTTTTTCTTAATGGTTTTCCAGTTAGGAATCATTTTAGTGGATTTCTAGTTTCTTTTACTGAATGGTTTTCCAGGTTACCTTTCAAGTTAAAATGACATGTTCACTGAAAAATGACGACAAATTTGTCCTTACTGAATGGTTTTTCTAAGTAAAGTTTGTATGTTACTTTCCATATTCAAATGCCGTTTAAATTGAAGATGATAGCAATTTTACCTTTGTTTAGCTTTTTTATCTTTACTAAACCCAATTTGTATGTTACCTTCTAGATTCATGTCATTTGAATGGATGATGATGACAATTTTGGTTTTTATGAGTTTTTCTGAACAATTATTTATATGTTGCCTTTTATGTTCAAATAGCTTTTCCGTTTTGTCCTTATTAAATGTACTTCGAAACATAATTTGAATGTTATTTTCCATGTTCAAATGTCATTTAGACTGAGGATGAGAGTACTTTACTCAATGTCTTTATGAACGCAGTTTTGTGTTACCTTCCAAGTTCAAATGGTATTTGGACTGAAGATGATAGCAAATTTATCTTTACTTAATGTTTTTTTCAACACAATTTGTATGTTACCTTCCAGGTTCAAATGTCATTTAGATTGAAGATGATGGCGATTACCAAAAAGCCAAAGGTTTCTGCGATGAAGCTAAATA
>KK116281.1:830340-886633 GCA_000611955.2 Stegodyphus mimosarum
AGGTTGCTTATTGCATACGCTGCAAAGAAAATCTTAAGTCGGGCACTTTAAAAGCAGTCCTTCATGTAGATGGTTAAATACCATTTTTTTACGAATAAAAAATATCAAAACAGTTTATATTTCGGAAGTTTTAAAATAAACCATATCCTACAAAAGTTGTTCCGGGCACGAAATACTTCAAATAAAAAGGCTGCAACGTGTTATGATAAATTCGTTCTCATTAGAGGTCGACCCTCTCGAAGCTCGCAGAGACAGTAAATATTTAATTGCGTACATGCAAGTCAGTAACAAATTCCGAAATCAGAAAGAATTGCGAAACATCCTTCATTCTTCATAATGACAATGTATATTCACACAATTCATTCTATTGTCTCTGTGATTTGAAACAGGAAATACTGTTTTAATGAATAATTTCTGTCATTCGCCTATTCGGCACTCAATACATTTTATTCTTATTGTAAAATACTTGCACATAAACTGCAAGGTCAGGGGTTTATGAAACCAGAATGCTAAAAGAAACAACTCATACTTTTAAATTGCATGATTCTTCAAAACAAAATTCTGAATAGCATTACTAAAATTCGAAATTCATTTATTGTGATGACAAATTATATGGATGTTAAAATATTTTGAAACACAATAAGGCAACTTATTTATTCCTATAAAAAAGTATTTTCGCATTACTTTCTAATATTTTAGCTATTCTTGATTAACACGGTATCAGACGTAATAATTATAATTTAACTAAGCATTATTATAGCGTAGTTTCTAACTTGAATTGCGCCATTTTTCTGATAACAGAAAGGCATGAGGAACGACTGCATTTAAGACATGAAACAGATAAAAAGGTAGCTGTTCCTTTGGAACCTTTTTGGTTCCTTTGGAACGTAACTGTTTCTTTCCTAATTCCTTTGGAAGAACAGACATTTTAGTTTAAGGTATTTGCTTTAAAATCTTCAAAACGATTTAATAAGAATGAATTCGTATTTATTAAGTGTTACGTTAAAACTACTTAAGGGGTTCCGTTCTGCTAAATAAAATACAAAAGGAATTCGAAAGTCAATTAAACGGTTAACTCTGACATCAAGAGCTGCAATCTGTGTTCTCCAGGATTTAAGATTATTTTTGAATCAGCGTGATTGTGTACAGCTGCGAAAGAAATTCTATAGAAATTCATAAATCTATTAATTATACTAAATATTCAGATGTTTAAAACTGTAAAATATACATTGGGTTTCACATCTCTTTGATAAAAGTATATTCTCTTTGATAAAAATATCTTACAAAACAGTAATGGAAAGGCGCAATAAATAAGCACAGTTTTATTTTCCGTGCCAGAATTTTTTCCACACATCATTAACAACATCAGAAATGGTCTTTGGTTATTATTAAGGAAACTTAACTGCAGGAAAATTTAAATATGAGAGTTTAAAATTCGGTGATTTGGCAAACTGGAGGTATTAAATTAGATGTTTATATGCTGTCTAAGTTTTACGTGATTAAAGTAAGTTAACGCATTACCATACAAAACGCAACTATTATGCTGAGCAAAATTTCCATGGCTGGAAAGAAGTTTTGCGAATAAAAAGCTGTTTCCAAGCCATAAGAATTAAATTCGAGTTCAGAGAATAGTATCCTTCGCCTTGAAAATGTTGAACGCAGAGTTTTAAATTGCAATACAGTTAGTTCTCAGGATAGTCTTACAAGTGTATTTTTCTTTATGATCTGATAACCACAGTATCCTTAGAAACTGGTATTGAATATTCATGTTCATTTATATCTCCAAAAGAAAAGTTTGGTCGGTAATACTGGAATGACTTTAGGAAAATTAATATTTTTAGAAGAAAGGATAAAATAAATTCGCAAAATAAATTCCATGACTGCCTCCATACATTTGCTAAATACTTAATGTATTCTTAATGTATTTGATGGAATCATCTTCTTCTAAGATTGCATCGCCGACCTAAATATCACGATTTCTGCTTTATTAACGGGCATGAAGTGAAAATATTTTTTTGGCTTGCTTTGAAGCTTTGTCTCCAACTGTCTGGTAATTTTACATTTATTGCTTTGTAATTATTTATAACAAATTATCAGTTTCTTCTGCACAACAGAATTGTGTATTCAAAGAGGCAGTCATGAACCCGTATCTCGCAAAAGTACCTAAATCGTCGAATCAAAGTACATTCGTAAATGTCCCCTAAATTTAAACTTCACCTTTAGAAACATCTTGTGAAACTGCTATTGTTGACAATATAACTAAAAATCGTCTGTATTTATTAAATACATAAGGCCTATTATTAATAAATGTTTTGCAATCGCACAGTACTATGAATAATTCTTCATAATAAATGAAATCCTTACCAAGCATTCGTCTGAATAATTTTTTTCAGGTTTCATAAAAGAGTCAACCACTTCGTTATCAGAAATGCTGGAAGAACGAAGAATCCTGATTAATTTTATGTATTGCTTTTGTGTATCGATGAAAAAAGGTCTTTAGCCTCAAAATATTATGCAAAGTAATAGCGCAAAATGTTAAAGCTGCACTGTCGCAAAAAATTTTAACTGTGTCATTATCTTAAAATAATTTCTGGATTAGTGATTATCCAGTTGAAAGATTCTTTTCTGAAGCTAATACTGCTAATTGTTATTGCTACTCTCACTTCCAAAAGTTAAGCATGAAGACGTAAAATGCAAAAAAATCAACAAATACTGCTTTGATTGACACAAAATTCGTCAGGAAAGTAGCATATATATTTATGCATAAAACTAAATCAATAATTATATACAGAAATGAAAACAGTATTAATTTTTTGTAAGTTATCAGATAATGACATACTGGAGACTTAAACAGAATTATGTACAAAGTGAAAATAAATAGCATAAAATGAAAAAAAGGACATTAATAGGGTATGTAATCCCCCATCATCTGTATACAAAGTTTACACCTTGTGACCATGCTTTCAACTAGGTGGTCAACCACCGCAGAATTACTCAATCGCCATTCTTCTTGTATAGTAGTTTCCAGCTCAATAAGAGCGGCTGGAGGTGCGAAACGTGAAGATACAGCACGGCCGAGAGCAACCCAAAGATTTTCAATGGGATTAAAGTCGGCGAATATGCTGGCCACGCCATACGCACAGTCCCTTTACTCTCCAGGTAGTCACCGACGATGACAGCTCTATGGGGACGTGCGTTATCGTCCGTTAAAACAAAAGTATGGCCAACTGCGGCAGCCTACAATCTCACAATGGGTTCTAGGAATTCCTCTCGATACTGGACAGCCATCAAAGAACCCCGTTTAAAGACGTGCAGGTTGATGCGATATCCTAATGATATCCCTGCCCACACCATAATGCTTCAGCCTCGGAATGCGTGATGTTCTATGATGTTTTGGGACTGATTGCGTGTTCGTCGTTCACGCCATATCCTTATACGCTTGTCATCTGACTCCAGAGCAAATCTTGACTCATCAGTAAACATGACATTGCCCCAGTCAGACACATTATAATTGACATGTTCCCAGCACCACTGTAATCGAGCCCCTTTTGATTGGACGGATAATTGAACGCAAACTCGAGGTACCCGGGCGCACAGTCCACTCATATGTAATCTTCGGTGCACAGTAGCTGCAGGTATCGCCTTACCAATAGATGCTGTAACTACAGATGTCACACGTGGGGAGGTCGCTCTGCGATTCCGCTTGGCTACAATAGCAATATATCGATTTTCCGCGGGAGTTGTAACCCTTGGACGACCAGCTACGGGCCTTCGGACAATTGTCTGTGTGGTTTGGAATTGTTTCCATAAATGTGAAATTACAGAATGATGAAGGCCGAAGAAAAGAGCAACATCTGTGATCGACTGTCCTGCGTCAATGCGCCCCACAGCACGCCAGCGCTCAGAATGCTCCATTCGTCTTCTGGAAGTCATAGAAACACGTATGTCTTGAAAACAAATTGTACGAAAGTTTTAAACACCTTCTACTAGCACTTACAATCAACTTCTGTAACCCTTCATAAAGCTGGCTTCTTATAAGACTGCCTTTTTTGCATATTTCTTGAAATGAAAGCACGATTGGCTGTTACCAAACATATTTGCATACTTTCATCTACCTCTGCAGCGAATTGCATCCTCTTCAATTCTGATTGGCTTCCGGAAATTAGCATTTTCCTCTCCGTGCTGAAGTTTTGGAAATGAGTATATAAAAATGAATTTAATGCATCATCTGCGCTTATGATATTCTCCCTGTTGTACAGCTGAAGAATTGAACTTTTCCTTCTCTAGAGATCAATTTTTTGTAATGGACAAATGCTTTAAATGTTTGAACAAAAACAATAGCAGAAACAAAAGACTAGGTTTGGGGTACAGAAACGCTAGGGCTGCTTGGCTTCTAAATACATTGCGTGGTAAAAAGCTCAAATGTCTAGAATTTAGGTAAAGCGAAACTGTATGTACCGCAACAAAAACTACAAATGCTTAAGTATGACATATGCTGTCTCTAGATAATGGTGTAGATGGAACTTTAGACGAAGTATCTTTATGTCTTTTGCATACAAAACAGTTGTTAACCGTTCCACTGGTTTTCTCATCTGAATTGTCCAGTAACATTTGAGACTATCCTTAAAACGTAAATGTTGAAGCTTTCATGAAGAGACTTAAAAGCATTTCCAAAATCAGTCTTGAAACTACAGTACATCCAGATATTAGTAAAATCAGAGTTTTGAATTCTTGTATTGGAATCTTGTTTATCGGTTTTCTTCTTATATCTTCATTATCCCACTCTTCTTGTCATTTTCCTTTGAATTCTTTTCTAACTGAAATTTTGATGCTTCTCTCTGAAAATGGAGTATCAGTTACAATACTGCTCTTAAGAACTTCAGATTTCTCCAAAAAAGCAACGATCCCATTACACGAATGCCAGAGTGACCAGGAATTCAGAATAATTTTACATCAGTTTTTTTTCCAGTATTGTTGCAAAAATATCGGTATTTAATGAAAGTTTCCCGTCACCGTAAATGTCGTCTGCGTAAACAATTCGCTTTGGCGTGTTTAACCATATTTTGTCAAACGATGTTTGGCATTTGAAAAAACAGACTGATTTGTAAAATTTGTAAAAAAAACCGTTATCATTAAGTACAAGGCGTCTGACTATCACGCTACCAGAGTAGAATCGTCATATGTTTCAGTTCTGTTGCAAAAAGTCAGATACAGAATATCACCAAATCATAGGCACTGCTTTAGGTACTAAAGTTGTATCACATGACACTGTGAAGGTTTAGTACTGAGAGTTTAAAAACAAGGACTATGACATTCAAGAAGCAGAGCACTCTGGCCAACCTTCAGATGTTGATGAGACCGCCCGCTTTCTAGAACTTGTGGAAAAATATCAGCTTGCAGTCACTCGAGAGCTTTCTAAGGAGATAAACTTTAGTGCCACGTCCTTTAGGTGCGCCGTGCATCGCATGCACTTGACATGCAAGTTAAGTCACTGGGTGCCTCAGTTAGCTGACTCAAGCATATAAAGACAGTCGTGTTCGGGCCTGCACTAATCTACTCGAATTGTCGCTGCTGAGATCCTTAGCGAACTGAAGTGAAATGAGGAGTAAAATAAAACGAAAATGACTTAGAACGAGAACGAGCAGGTATGATTGTTTCTTACGTGTTTCAGACAAAGAGAAGCAGCCATGATTGCTGCTTACGTGTTTGTAATTAATATACTTCTATGATTTAAAATTCTTTTGTAACTACTAATAAAGTATGCTGTGTTGTTAAATGAAGCCACCTAATTTCAGAATGGATTACTTCCCATTTTTAGACTGGACTTTTTTACAGTTCTTCTGTCAATCCACCACCACGAAGGAAACGAAAAGGTAAGTTGACCTTTCGACACATTTTATTGACCTTCTAAAATATTTAATTGGCGCCCCCGTGTGGGCGGGTTTGAAGGATTCATTCATTGTATTATTTTATAATTATGAATATATGGTTATTTATAAACTCTAAAAATAAAGGGTCTAAAGAAATTACGTACTCCTTTAACAACTGTTTTTATGCGAATATCTAATAAATTGGAAGACTGTTTAGGAAAAAAAGTACGTGTTATAGAAGAAATCAAAATCCTAATGACAGTTAGACGAGAAATGGTCGGAGCTTGATTTGGTAAAAAAAAAGAAATTATAAATTATTATCTGATCATGCTTAATTTCTCAAAATGATTTTGATAAAGACTACGAGAGTAGTAGAATATATAGTGAAAAATATTTGAGGCTTAAAACTAAGGTACGGAAAATAACGGGTAATGCTAATTCGGGGAATAACAGCACTCCTAATACTACCGTTCAAAACCAGAAGTTTAAACTGCCAAAATCAAATTTAGGAAATTCAGTGGTGTTGTTAAGGAATTTTTGGACTTCTGTGGTTAGCTTAAGAAAACTCACGACGATCCAGAAATGACACGTGAAGATAAATTTCAATATTTATTTCAAGCTTCTGTTGAAAGATCGTGCGCAAGAGATATCATTGATTCTCCCCCGCCCCCCGTCGGTTGACAATTATTACCATGTAATTAAATGGCTGAAAGCTCGATTCAGCAAAGAGGATCTCATAGAAGTATATGTGAGAGAACTGATGAGCTTAATTTTGAATAATTCATTGATCTGAAACAAAGTAACACGACTCGCGAAGCTGTACGATAAAATTGAGATACTCGAAACAATAAACGTCACGTCTGACAAATACGTACGTATGTTATACCGTCTTGTTGAATCTTGTTGCCGAAAGATGTTATTAGAGTATGAGAAAGAAGCGTATGTTTACGTGAAACTGGTAAATCATCAAATAAACTTACTCCATTAATGAACTTTCTTGAAATTCGAAATAGAGGGTGAAGAGAGAATATCACTGGTAAATCAAGGTTTCGGTTTCGAAAGTAAGGTAAAACTTTCTACCCTCCCACCATCTGCTCATGAAACGCAAATCATTACTACTGTCGTTGGACTTTTTTGACGCCGTAGACACTGCGAAAAATAAACGAATTGTCTGCTTTTTTGCAAAACGTATTTAGATGCATGTCAACAGGCATTAAAAATGCAACTAAATGATATGAAAATATTATTATCGAAAACATCAAGTTGGTTTTTAATGTTGTAGAATCGGGTATAGGGCGCAAGACTGCAAGTCTGAAATTACACTCAAGTCCATAAACTAAGAATAATTCAGAATCACACTGAAATACAACTCGTGGAATTGAATAAATTAAAAATTTCACGCACACATCTTCAAGAATAATATGCAGATTAGAAGAAGCCATCAGATGACTCCGATACTAGGTCAGAATGACGAGAGTGTAAGAGAAGTATATATAAAGAATGGTAGCAAAGAAGTAAAATCGTTCAAAAGCATTCTGTAAGCCGTTCCATACCAAAAACGAATAGTTATGACACAGAGGACGCATGTGAATGATTTTTTACGTGGTAGAATTATCGGCTGTTTGGAATGTGAGCGAATTCCGATGCAAGTATCCGAGGAATTTGAAATAGCCCAAAGTGTCATCTCTAGGCTTTAGCAATGATTCCAAAGGGATGGCAATGTCAATAGATATTACAGGACAGGTCGTCTCAAGTTACAACGCCGAATGACGACCGCTATTTGGCAGTAACTGGCAAAACAAGCGGACCGAGCATAGCATTAGACCTGTTTCGTCATTTATCTTCAGCCATGGGTACGACAATTGCAAGACAAACCTTGTACAGATGTTTGGGACAGATTGGACAATATGCTCGCAGGCCTGTCAGATGTGTTCCGCTCACGGCAACTCACTGTCGCCAGCAGTTAGCCTGGAGGAGAGAACATGCAATGTGGACATCGTTACAGTTAGTTTTTGTGATGTTTTCCGATGAGTCCAGATTTAGCTTGCAGCCTGATTCACGTGGGACTTTCATATGGAAAACACCAGGTACCCGCTATTACCAAAGCAACATAACTGAACAACACCGTTACGGTGGTGCATGATTGCTCGTTTGGGGTGGAATTACTGGGCTCCAGAACAAACCTGCATGTTCATACCGGAACCATGATAGGCCAAATTTATCTTGACATCATTCTGGAACAATATGACACGTTTGTTTAGAGGTGTCGTGGGCTAAGAAGTTGTGTTTATGGATGACAACGCCCGTCCTCACCGTGCAAACATTGTAAAAGAATGCCTTCAATCTGAGGATGTCACCCATATGGAAAGGCCAACATTCTCACCTGACTTGAATCAGATACAGCATGTGTGGAATATGTTTGGCCAACGAATTTCAGCCCGTCAAGCACCTCCTACATATGTACCTGAACTTCGGAGGGCATTGCTCGCTGAGTGGAGTAATCTTCCCCAAGATCAGCTCGATAATTTGATACTCAGTATGCCTAGGCATTGTATTGACTGCATTTCATCGTCTGGGAGACATACAATGTATTAACCATCATACCAACTATGTAATATTAAGTTTTTGTTAGGGAGATATTTTTTGTAATTTCTCCCAGGAGCAAAAATCGTAATTTTTATGAATGGTATCATACATACAACATCTTTTTTGTTCTTTATCTTGTGTTTAATAAATGTGCTTTATGAATAAGTTACGTTTGTTTTGTTTCTGACCCTTTATTCGCCGGAGTTGACATTATCTTAAATTTATGGACATGAGTGTATTTGCGAAAACTGTCGCGGCAGACATTGCAGAGTTATGTGCAATGAAAAAGATTGAAGGAACGTAATGAACAAAAGTAAGATACTTCGAAAGTAAAACAAAATGTGATTAGTGATGCAGTGTTAAGTAACAGAACATGTATGCGTAAAGTCCATTTACAGGTGTTGTATGTGAAATTACGGGATACAAATGGAGGAAAAATAATTCCTGTAGTCATCGATTAGGGTTCCCAAAGATCATACTTAAGTAAGAGAAATGCAGTACCAGAAAATTAAGGAGGAAAACGTTATTTATAATTAATTTGGTGGTAAAGAACATCTTGAGAAGCATTTTCGATAACGGGTATACTTAAGCAGAGTAAATGATGATTATCACTGTAATTTTGAAGTCCTTGACCAGCAAGAAATTTGTTCAGAAATTTCTATTCCAAAACTAGAACCATTTGCTAAACAGTTTTCTGATAATAGTATTTTTATGACAGATGAATTAATCCTTGGGAAATATAAATCATTAGAAACTGGTCTGTTAATAGGGGCTGGCGTAGCGGGTAATCTCTTTAATGGTACATTTGTCTTGCGGATTGGTGGCTATCGGAACACTGTTAGGATGGACTTTAATGGGAAAGGTACCTTGTATTATAGATACTGATGCTAATTCTGCAATGATAATGACAAATCTGCTTGTTAATGATCTCACGCTCTCAGAACTGTGGAGACTTAATGTTATCGGAATAACAGATCCAGTTACACAGGAACGAGAGAGGAAAGGGATTTGGAAGCAAAATTGCAGTTCCAAAATTCTGTAGCACTAAATGAAAAGGGACGTTAATAAGTCGTACTTCCGTGGGAGGAAATTCGGGTACCACTCCCCACCAACTACTAGGATTTAGCTATGAAGCACTTACTGTCTACCACCCAGAAACTTCTATCACAAAATTTATTTTCTTCATAAAGTGCAGTTTTTAACGACAGAAATAATTTAGGGGTGATCGAAGAAATTAAAGAAATTGATCATGGATACTATTTGCCGTATAGAGCGGGGATTAAAGAAAATAGCTCAACGCCAGTTCGACCGGTGTTTGATGCGTCTGCGAGGAAACGATCGTCTGCTCCCTCTAAATCAGTGTTAGGACTGTGGTCCAAATTTGATAGCACTAATTCCTTCTCTTCTGTTGAGATTTCGTGAAAGAAGTTTGCTGCTATAGGAGACAATGAAAAGACTTTCTTAGAGATCAGTGTAAAGCCTCAAAATAGAGATTGGCTTCTACGTTTCCGGTGGAATGATATGGAAGGAAAGAAAACGAAACTATTTCATCATACTAGAGTAGTGTTTGGGGTTAAGAGGTGTCAGGCAGCTGTTATAGAATTCTATCTACAAAAGTACATGAAACGTTCTCAATATGATACGGAGATCATAGCTAAGTCCTTGCATAGCTTCTAAGTAGACAATTTTGTTGCCAGTTTTGATAATGAATCCGAGATGATCGAGTTCATTGAAAAATCTCTAGAAGTAATGTATGAACGAAAGTTTAATCTTTTGGTCACGTACCGGAGATGACTTGAAACAGGAAACTATTTCACCACTATTAGGTCTGTTATGGAACTCTCAGAAAGCTAATTTTACTTTGAATGTAAATTGGTTAGACGATTTAGAAATTAATGTCATAAGAAAGAGAACAATTATCGCTGTAACACACAAAATATTTGATTCTATTAGAATTGTGAGTCCTGTTCTCTTGTATCCTGAAATATTGTTGCAGAACCTATGGAAAACAGGAATTTCTTGGCATACTGAAGTGGATGAGAGCACAAAACAAAACTTTGCAAATTGGTATAAAGGCCTTTTTTCTCTTAAACGAAATCTCCCTCCTACGATGGATACATTCCAGTAAGGACAATAAGAAGTTTTTCAGCATTTACACTTTCTATGATGCCAGTAGTAACGCAGTTTTCTTGATAACTGAGACGAATTCTGGAGTTGAAGTTCATCTGTAGGCATCGAACTCCAGCGTAGCTCCTGTGAAGTCTATCAAGATTCCCCGTCTGGAATTGATAGCTGCCACGATAAGAGCCAGACTGTGCTCTTCCTTTTCAAATGGTTTACAATGGTAAAATGTAGAAATGCATTTTTGTACGAATTCTACAACAGTTTTGACGTGGAAGGAAGAGATCGTCTGGACTGTCTTTGTGGAAAACAGAGTCAGAGAGATTAGGAAACTGGTGGAAACATATTTCTGGAATAAAAAACCCAGCTGTCCTTCCATCAACAGGTTACACTGCCAAACTACTTTTGGCAGTTCGATGGTGTGAGGGCCTCGATTGGCTGAAGAAACATCAGGAAGAAAGGCCGAAATTAAAATTGGTCTATAACCATGAAGATATAACTCATGAGAAAAAGCGTAACGAAAACTCGTTTAAGAAATTGAAGTAGCCTTCGATAGAATTTCATCATAAGGGAAACCCATTAGAATAGATGCTTTAATTTTTAGATTTTACTTTTATCTAAGATCTAAACTGCCATCATGCTCTGGTGAACTAACTGTAAAAGAAATCAGCGAAGCGGAGCTTATCGTTTTGAAAACTTCCCAAAGAGAAGAATTTCTTGATGGAATAAATGGCTAGCGAATAAAAGCTCTTCGTCCAGCACTTGACGAAAAACGGTTAATAAGAGTACGAACATAGCAGAAACGAACCTTCAGCAGAAAAGATAAGAAAATTTTTCGGTTACCAATAATACTGCTATGAAAGCATAGAATTGTGCTTATGCTTATCTCATATAAACAAAAGAAACTTGGACATTCAAGGGTGCAAATATTAATGAGTCACCTTTGAGAAAATTATTGGATTTTGCAGTCTCAAAATGATTCGAGAAGTTATCTTTAAATTTGTTCGATGTAGCTGATTCACGGCGACTCATCCAGAATCGAAAACCACTTTCTTACCTGAAGATCGAGTAAAGGATGCTGCTGTATTAAGTCACAGGTGTGAATCTCGCAGGGCCACTGTATTTGAGGGATAAAACAAAGGCCCGGTTGTTCTATTCACGAGCGCCGCATATCGGGCATTGAATATGGAGCTAATAACATCATTAGCAACGGAAAACGTTCTGCTCTCATTGAGAAGATTTATAGCACGCGTAGGTAGACCGACTGTTTTTTATTCCGATAATGGAAGCAATTTTGTGAAAGCTCATAGCGAACTCTGAAAAGTTGACTGGAAGAAAATAGAGGCTACAAAGAAGATAGCATGGAAATTCATTCCTCCATCGGCTCCTTGGTGGGGCGGATGGTGGGAGCGATTGATCGGCATGGTCAAGCAGATATTTTGCAGAGTATTATGTTAAGCTTTTCTTAATTATGAAGAACAGAAACAGTGCTGTGCGATACTGTAAGTCTCATAAATTCACGACCTTTGACGTACATGTTTGAAGATGCTAACGACTTAATTTCTCTCTTTCCTTCGATGTTCTTACAGGAGAACAAAGAAAGGGGAGTACCAGACATTGATAATATTGATGCTACTTATATGAGTAAAAGACATCTTTACGTGCAGAGAATACGTGGAGATCTACGAAAACGAATTCGACTAGAATATCTTGGACATTTAAAACACGCTAATCTTTCTAAAAGAATTTCCAAACAGATTTCTATTGGAGATATAGTACTCATCGGTTCTGATAACCTGAAGCGTCTACAATGGCCAATAGTACGAGCTGTCGAAGTCATAACTGGAAAACCTACTACTGTGAGAAGTAAAATTAAAAACAAAATCCGGCATCGTCAGAAGACTTATGGAACATGCTTATCTTACAGAATTATCAGATGATCTTGAAGGTCCTGTTTTGAGAGGCAAAGATCTCAATGATTGTAAGACAATGACTAAAATTGATGACTCCAAACGCCATGTTCCACTAGAAGGACAATCGGAATCCTCACATCATCCCATCTTATTTTCTGAATATATATTGTTGAAATTAATTTCAGAAGTCACCGACTGTTTTATTATAAGAATAGAATATCGTTACATGTAAGTTAAGATGTAGTATTATAAAAAATTCCAGATCTGGATAAGCAATTTGAAATGCAGATCATTCGGTGCGTTTTACAGGTTCCAAAATTTTGTTTGAAATTTTTTCTCATTGGTTGATTATTATATTGTTGATTTTTCCCGCTAAATTCTATGTGAAATATCTGACTTCGAACCTAAAATTTCTGAAGAACACAAAACCTTGTCCAAAACTTAAAGGTTTATTCAACTAGAACTTCAAAATTGATGAAAAACTTAACATCATAAACGAAACTTAACATCTTAGGTGGAAACATTCAAATTCCCAGGCATTGCTTTAAACTGTCAGCTATTCCGGCATGGTGAAGATCACTTTCTTATAAGGACAAAATCCATCTGGCCCCCTTCGGCATATATCTCCATTTAAGTTGCGCTGGATTCAAACTTGAGATCCCACGTGTCTTGTACTTAAACGGCCGGACTGGAACTAGAACAAGACGGTAACCGGAACAAGACAGGAACCGGAACAAGACGGGAACCGGAACCATCATCCACTTGCTTCTCCCCCGGGCAGGTCTACTCTGGCTCGAACTGAAAATAAACTGCGCCGCTACCACGGAAAGCACCTCCTTTTATTGACGGCGGTTGCCGTTGCTACAGGCGATTATGTAAATTTTTAACAATATGGTAAGTTAAGCTTCTTTTCCCAAAGCCAAACCTCATGCTACAATATCGCATGAGACGCTCATGTATAAATAAGCGTTTCAGGTTGTGTCGTTAAATTAAAACTACAGCATCTGACACTAAAATTTCTAGTGTTTTTATGACAATTTGTCTTCAAATTCGTCAATGTTTGCCAGTGATATGGATGACCTACAGTATGCGTTTGAGAATAGAGACGTACTTATTAAATACTGTTAACGCCACTCTGTAAAAACCTAATCGTCTGCGCCATTGAATTGTTTGTATTTGTATTTCTTAATATGGCAATGCTATGTTGCTAGAATAAGGTAGTTTTTAAAAATTTTTAGTTGTTCCTTTGTTTCCCTGGTTCATCGGAAATAATGTGAGGTATTTCTCCCGTCTTCTTCGCATGCCTTCGTGGTGTAGTGGTCAGCACGCTCGGCGCGTGTTCGAGAGGCCTGTGGTTCGATTCCCGGCGAGGGCATTGCTCAATTTTCATGACTCCTGCTTCAAAAAGTACTAATGTCTCTACAGTGGCGCCAGAACAAAAAGGTGGTGAATGATGATTCTCCACCACCAGGATTTGGCGATTGGGTTCGCTGATCCCCTGTCAGCTTTCAAAAGGGGAAGTATATGAGGCATTTCTTCCACCTTCTTCGCATGCCATTGTGATGTAGTGGTCAGCACACTCGGCGCGTATTCGAGAGGTCCGTGGTTCGATTTTCGGAGAGCGCATTGTTAATTTTTATAAAAATATTTAAAAAATTTACATGGTGTTTGAATTTTAAATTTATATTGCGGTCCACGCATAAATAACGCAACATATTTATGGTCCATTAAATAGCCGGAGAAGGATTGGCTAAATAAATTGTCGTTTCGAAAGTAAAAATCAAAGCATTCGTTTGATTGTGTATGAAAACAGAAAATGGCTAAATCAGACAATGAACTGAACTGCACATAAAATTCTACAATATTGTCATCGGATGAAAAATTGAAAGAAAGTGCTTAATCAGCATAGTGGAAAATTTAAAAGTAGGATCACGAAATTGGAAACTTTTTTGAAAGATTCATCTTTGAACTCTGTCAAGATGCCGCTTCAAATCAAATTGAACATGGTTTCGGATATATTACATCAGATAGAATCACTGCAACTGGAATATTACGATGTCGTTGACGATGAAAATTTATCGAGTGTGAATTTAGTATTTGAAGAGATGGAAGACCGTTCAGAAGAAATAAAGGCAAGCTTACAAACATTAAAGTCTGATATAGTTCATAAAGCTTTATAACGAATAATATTAAGGATCCTAATTCTGTTTCTATTAAGTTACCTAATTTAAGCTTGCCAGAATTAGACGGTTGTATTGACAACTGTAGTAACATAAAAAAACAATATGATAGTTTGATTACAAATAACTCTTCCTTAAATGATATTTAATAATTGTTAATCCAGAAGACAGTTTTCAGTCTTTATTTGAGTTTTACTTGAAACGAATGAAAATAAGCGTTTGAGAGTTAATTCTTATATTATAAATATTTTATAAATTTAGAGAAAATATATGTTGAATATTATAAGAGTCTTAAAAATCTAGTTGATATTTTGAACAAAAACCTAAGAGGTTTAAACCTAATGAAATTAGAAGCTAATGAACCAACGCATCAATTCCTAATAAATATTGTCATTCAAAAATTAGATAAAGAAACAAGAAAACAATATGAAATGAGTTTAACAAATGAAATGAGTTTTTCGAGTGAATTACCCAAATTTGGTAATTTCATGGAATATTTAGAAAAACGATACCAAATGTTTGAAAATTTGCATGGAGTTCAATTACCGTCACTAAAACCTGAAACTTCTTATACCAATAAAACCAGAAATTTCATGTTAAAGTAAAACAGTAATTGCTGCATATTATATAAAAAGTCGCATTTTGTATATGGTTGTTCCTTATTTTTAAAAATGATTCCATTGCAAAGATTTAATATTGTTAAAAAACATGCACTTTGTATAAAATGTTTAAGTGACAAACATAAGCATGTATCATGCAAAACCAAATATTCTTGTAGCTTGTGCCAAGGAAAGCACTGATATCTATTATGTCGGTTTGAAAGTGAAAGTTCCTTGTGTGGAAAAACTCCGCCAAACCAAGATATTCGCCAAGCTCGCAGTTGGGAAATCTTCCTCTTTCAGAGACTACAGATTCTCCTAATACGCAAAGCATACACAATCCTAATTGGGCAGAAATAATAAAAAATCCAAGCCTAACTGAAGTGGTACATACTTTTGCCTCTTTAAATGCAGTATCATACAAAACAGTTTTGCTTCCTACAGTCATGGTTAAGGCTTGATCGCCGATCCGGAATGTTTATATTAGAGGTGCAGGGCATTGACAGTGCATCCCAACCGCCTTTTATGACCTTGCAATTCGCTTCTTCGCTGTGTCTTATCAAGCATAAGGTAAACATCCCTGTTAATGGTAGTAGAAATGCGATGACTATGAAATAGAAAATATATGACGCTCTTATTAGTAATAATGACTCTTCTTTTACTTCAGTAATAGACTTTCTGGTCGTACCTAAAATTACAGACTTCGTTCTTTCATCGAGTCCTCAACCTGAACATGAAAATTTAAGTAAATCGTTCTACACTAGCCGACCCAAAATTTGATATCCCTGGAAATATATATATATGATTTTAGAGTCTGAACGTTTCTATCAAATAATAAAAGACGGTAAAAATGTGTATCTGAAAATTTAATATTTATAAATTTCGTATTTGGCTTGATTGCTAACGGATGGCTTGATTGCTAACGGCTTGATTGCTAACAGTTGTTTCAGATACCGGTAAACAATGTTGTTATTTAACAACTAATCCGGAAACCATTGATATCTCTGGGAAAATTAAGAAATTTTCTTTGACCGATCCTTGAGTTCAGAAGAACAATTCTGTGAAAACCATTTTCAAAAGATGTACAAAGGAGATTGTACCGCTAGATTCGTCGTTCAGATGCCTATCAAGGGAAAGGAATTAAATACTTTAGGTAATTAACGAATTTTAGCTGAAAAAAGACTGCAACAAACAGTTAAAAAATTAAATGAAATTCCTGATATACGCAAGCTTTATTGTGAGTTTTTTCAAGAATATGAATCACTAGGTCGTATGCGGAAAGTAACCGAAGGTTACCCGGCCCCCATAATTTATTCTTTGCCTCATCAGGGCATTTTTAGAGATGAGAAAACTTATACCAAACTTCGGGTGGTTTTTAACGGGTCTGCTCCGACCCCTTTCGGTCGAAGCTTGAATGATATTCTTCTTGCTGGAAAAGTACATGAATATGTTTTTGACATTGCGCTAAGATTACGAAAGCATAAAATAGTTTTAATAGCTGATATTAAACAAATGTTTCGGCAAATTCTGGTAGAACCAGCCCAGAGAGATCTGTTAAGAGTTTTGTGGAAAACCACAGAACATGAGGCTCCTACAGAGTATAAATTGAATGCAGTGACTTATGGCACCAAATTTGCACCCTTTCTAGTTACTAGAGTTATAAAAACAATTAGCTTCAGAGGAATCTGCTAAGTTCCCCTCAGTTGCGCCAAGATGCACTTTCTAGCATGTATATGGATGATATTATAAGTGGTAGCCGAGCTAACAAAACTTGTAAAGTTCTTAAAGATCAGTTAATTAAAATGTTTCAGTCCCGTGGCATGGGTCTATAGAAATGGAATTCCAATTGTGATGAGCTTCTAGAAATAGAAAATCAAAACTCCAAAGAGCATTTATTTGTTCAAACTGATGAATCTTCTACTAAAACACTAGGTATGGTTTGGAATTCGAAAGAAGACACATTTGGGTTTTAAAGTTTCAGTAAAGCTGTAAAACGTTTATACCAAACGAGAAGTTTTATCATCTATTGCTAAAATTTATGACCCATTCGGATTTATTGGACCTGTTATAACAAAGGCCAAGAAATTTCTCCAGAGGCTTTGGCTAGAGAAAATTAACTGGGATGATGAACTTACTGGTCAACTAACAAAAGAATGGAATAGTTTTTTTCACACCTTAAAGGCAATTGAAACATTAGAATTGACACACATAACTTGAGTTTTGATCCTCAATTCATGGTTTTACTAAATTTTTGTGATGCTTCCATTGCTGCATATGGAGCAGTTGGTTATCTTCGAAGTTATAATGGGAACTCTTCTTCAACAACTAAATTGCTTGCCAGCAAATTAATAGTTTCGCCCTTAAAGACAATTTTTATTCCGCGATTGGAGCTATCTTCTTCCTTGTTACTCTCACAACTTGTAAACAAAATCGTCCTTTCTCTGAAAATAAATATTCACAAAGTTCTGTTACTTTTGCACTCAACTATCTATCTCTCTCGCCTGGATAAATTCACCCCCTTATCAGCTTAAAACTTTTGTAGGAAATCGAGTGTCTAAAATTCAGTCTCTTACATCAAATTAACTGTGGAAACATATCTGGTCCAGTGGAAATCCTGCTGATCTAATATGTTGAGTTATTGATCCCTCTGATCTCAAATATCTTAACATTTGGTCGTCAGGGCCATCTGCTGCCGCTGAAAACACCTAGGATTGTTTCAGTATGAAACGAATGGACTGTACTGAAAAGGAATTATATTTAACTGAGCTTAAAAATTTATCTAACATCAACGTAGTTCTTTATAGTCCAAATGACTTTACCAACCAATTTCTTTCTTTAAGTAATAATTTACATAAACTAATACGAATTATTAGTCTTATTTTGAGGTTCCCATATAACTGCAGAAGCAAGGAAAATATACCTGTTTCTATAACTATTGAAGAATTTGAGCATGCCAAAAGGTCTTAAATTAGAGCAGTACAAGTAAATGTATACCATAGAGAAATTAATGCATTAAAGAAAAAAGAAAATGTTAAGGGAAGTAATGTCAATAACTTAAATATATTTCTTGACGATTATGATCTCCTTCGTGTTGGCGGTCGACTTGTCCATTCTGATTTATCATTCGACCAGAAGCATCTTATTTTAATTCGTTGAGCTCATAAACTAATATTATAATGAACCATTTTTACATAAAATATTTGCACATTGAGGCTTAAACTCTACTTACTATTGTAAGGCAAGAGTATTGGCCACTAAATGAAAGAAATAATGCTAGGAGAAGTATACATCAATGCATCACATGCTTCAAGGTATAACCTAAAAAGGAAGAGGAATTAATAGCATTTTTGCCTGAGGAAAGAGTCACAGTAAATTCCCCTTTTTCTAACACTGTTATAGACCTTTGTGGCCCATTTTACATAAAATATAAAAATCAACGTAAAGGTACTTTAAACCAAAATTTATGTAGCAGTATTTGTTTGTTTTGCCACTTGTGCAATGCACTTCGAAGAGGCTTTAGTTACTACTTTAAAACGATTTTTTGCTCGTCGTGGTATTTCTTCTACAATATTTTCAGACAATGCTACTAATTTCGGAAGCGCTAATTCAGACCTGAAAAAATTGCATCACCTCGCTTCCAGCCCTTCTGAAAATTTAGTTGATTATTTATTTCGCAGTGAATTTCTTGAAACTTTTTACGTCCTAGATCTCCTAATTTTGGCGGAAATAGGAGTTAAGACTTTTAAATATCATCTAAAAACATCGTAGGAAACTCCAAATTAACTCTCGAAGTATTCTTAACAGTTGTCAATCAAGTTGAAGGTGTCCTTAATAGTCGACCCCTCGTTCCATTATCGTCAGATCCAAATGATTTCGAGATTTTAACACCGGGTCATTTCTTAATTGGTCGACTTGTTAATGCCATTGCTGAACCTCAACTAATTAGTACTTCAACTAATTGATTTTTTAGATGACAACAAGTTCAAAGCCTTAATCAAATCTTTTGGCAAAAATTGTCAAGAGATTATTTAATAAT
Source organism: Stegodyphus mimosarum (assembly GCA_000611955.2). NCBI lineage: Eukaryota > Metazoa > Arthropoda > Arachnida > Araneae > Eresidae > Stegodyphus > Stegodyphus mimosarum. Next base: position 849,646 of record KK116281.1, read on the forward strand.
CTCCAACAACGAGAAAAATGGCAGTTTGAAAAACGTAATCCAAAGGATAGCCTTGTAGTGTTAAAGAAAGATTACCTCCCAGTGTGTTCTTGGTTAATTGGGAGAATTCATGACGTAATACTTGGGAAAGATGCAAAAATACGTATTGTTTCGGTAAAAACACCACACGCATTTTAAACGTAGCATTTCTAATGTATGTTTGTAAGGTTTTAGTTAATCTAACAAAGGTTTATTTTAATTTAAATCTTTCTATCTCTTCTCAGTTTCAACTTCCCGTCAGAAGAAGTCCGCGTTTTCAGCTTATGCTAATTTGAAGTAGAGCCAAGTACTATTTAAACCAGAGGTAGAAACCTCTCAGTGTGAGAGAGCTTTTAGTCTCAGACGTCAGTCTTCGACGTTCGCCTGACCAGCTAGCAGATAATTTCTAAGCCATAGTGCTTACTACGTGATTGCTTATTGAAATAAATCCAAGTGCGCTAGTATTAGTAATTTTTGCTACGCACCATTTAGTTAGAGACCAACTCCGCGAAGAGCTCTGTGAACAAATATCAATTAAATTTCTATTTAGCTTTAGTTTAAATTTATCTGATGTTCATTTAGACCCAAGTGTGGTCTTTTACTTTCTGTATCCCTCCCAAGTGGGGAAGTGATTTGTAAATAATATTGATTTAATAAAAGAGGATTTTAAATCCCTTTCAAGTGCAGTTATTCTTCAGCACAGTATCTACACCAGAACATAGCTGATTTCAGCTCCCTGTTCCAGATCAGGACTTAAGGAGTTACTTTAAGATGTTTGCCAAGCACATGCACAGAACACTCAGTCCTGACATGTTTATTACCTGGAAATAATATCTAATCTTTGAATACTTTAACAGTATTTTATTATTTTAACGAATATTTGATATTGTATTTAAACATATTTTGCTATATTATTATGGTATTTTGAATTTTGAACTGTCTTATTACATAATTTCTTAAAAATTTCATTGTAATTTGCTAAACTAATTTTGTTGAAATCCTAATGATTTCAAAGTCGGGCGGTGTTAACGGCACTCTATAAAAAAAGCTAATTGTCTGCGCACTAGAATTGGTTATATCTGTATTGCTTAATACGGCAACATTATGTTAATAGAATAAGGTAGTTTTTAAAAATTTTTAGTCGTTCGTTTACTGCGTTGCTTCATCGAAAGCAAGATTCGAAAGGCTAAATAAAAATATTTAAAAATGTTAAATGGTGTTTGGATTTTAAATTTACGTCACAGTCCGCTCATAAATAATGCAACATATTTATGAATGTTAAAAAATACAAAGCGGGAGTTAATTCGTTATATATCATAAAAAAGGTTCATAGGGAATTCCAAATTAACTCTTGAAAAATTCTTAACAGTTGTCAATCAAGTTGAAGGTATGCTTAACAGTCGACCTCTCGTTCCATTATCGTCAAATCCAAATCATTTCGAGATTTTAACACCCGATCATTTCTTAATTGATCGACCTGTTAATGCCATTGCTGAACCTCAACTAATTAGTGCTTCAACTAATAGACTTTCTAGATGACAACAAGTTCAAAACCTTAATCAAATGATCTGGCAAAAATTGTCAAGAGATTTTTAAATAATCCCCAACAACGAGGAAAATGATAGTTTGAAAACGTAATATCCAAACGATAGCCTTGTATTGAAACACATTTTGCTACATTATTATGTTATTTTGAATTTTGAAATGTCTATTATATAATTTCTGAAAAATTTCATAGCAATTTGCTAAACTAATTTTGTTGAAATCCTAATTATTTTGAAGTCGGGGGATGTCAGCGCCACTCTGTAAAAAAGCTAGTTGTCTGTGCTACTGAAGTTATATTTGTATTGCTTAATATGGCAACGCTGTGTTGCTAGGATAATGTGGTTTTTAAAAAAACGTTTAGTCGTTCGTTTGTTTCGCTGCTTCATCGGAAGGAAGATTCGAAAGGTTAAATAAAAAATGTTAAATGGTGTTTATATTTTAAATTTATAATACAGTCCACGTGCTGTAGTCCACCAGTAACGCTACGTATTTCTGCTTCGAATGATTAATGAAGTATTAGCTATTGCTGAGTTCTGGGACTCAACTTCTCCTCAACTGGATATTCCATTCGAAAGTGTCCCAGGAACGTACGCTCTTTTTTGTGTGATATTAGATTTTCTTATCTACGAACTCAATCTTGGAAGTCATAAAAATTTTAAGCAAAATTAAAATTGGACCTCTATCAGATTACAACATGTTTCTAATGATAGATAAAGAAATTAGAGGAAACATTTCGTAGCGTTGTAACAGGTATGTTCTTGTAAACAACAAATACGTGTATGAATATGATACCGCTTTGCTATCCAAACATTTTCTATATTTAGACGCAAATAAGTTGCATGGTTGGTCTATGAGATAACTTTTACGATTTAAATATTTGAAGAGAGTCGAATCTCCCAGCATGATACCACTAAAGTACCCAATGACCCTTCTGTTGAACGCATATTTGAAATAATAAAAATTCTTGGCTCTGTGTTCAGATCTGAGCTTATCGCCATCGAAAGAGTTATGAGCTATGTGGAGAATATTGTTGAACCTGATTTTGTGGATACATGAATCCTAACTGACAGTCGATCATCAGTTCAACATGTAAGTGATTGGGCAGAGGGTAGAGATAGGACTGGTATATCTATTCTGAACTTACTCTCTTGGTTTTCGGTTAATTTCGAGATGCATATCCAATGGATTCCTTCCCATGTGGTCATTAGTAGCAACGAGATTGCGGACTCTCTCGCAAAGGCTGCTGTTTTAGAGACTTCCCAGTCAGATATGCTTTGCATCTATAGTGAGGAATTCTCCGAGTGTAACAATTCACTTAAGAATCTCTGGAGTATTCCACAAGTACATGACTGGTACTCGTGAGTTCGCCATGGTGATGCCCTATGTTTTGGAGACACAGAAGTCATCAGGATTGCATTATCACGTTTGCCAGTGGGCACTTTCGGAGTCTCTCCTGTGAGCAAGGACAGAAAGTTCAAGACCTGCACAAACTGTAATGCTGCTCAGGTATTACCTGATCATATTTTATTTCGTCTTAATTTTACCTTGTACGAAGGTTTTAAAAATTTCTTTTCTTTTTAGACTTTTTAGAAGTATTTGGACTCTTGGAATTGGTCTAAATGTTAGACCCCTTCAGAGATTAGAAACAAGAAGAACAATATGTATTTGAAGTAGATTTAGAGTATTCGGAACAACTACATGACTTTTGTTTCGATTTGCCGCTAGCACAAGATGCTCTTTCTCCTCTCAGATACAAGGAAAACAGACTTTTAACGACTGTGAACAACCACAAATTATGGTAAACACCTGAAATTTAAAGGACTACCTAAACAAGCGCTTAAAAGTTACAAAAAGACACAAAACCTTTCAATTTTAATAAAGTTGTTGATTGAAGCCATACATTGAACTGAACACCGAATAACGAGTATGCTAAAAACGAGTTCGAAAAACATTTTTTCAAAATGATGAATAACGCAATATTTCGCAAAACGATGGAAAACATCAGATGTCGTGTTGATATAAAAGTCTGTAGTTACGGAAAAAGCCCAAAAAGTAATCTCTGAATCAAATTTTAAAGATAGGTAGGTAGATCTATCTTTTCTGAGAATTTTGTAACTTTTCATATGCGCAAAACTACATATACTCTAAATAAGCCTATCATTGTTGGGATGCGTATTTTAGGCATTTCAAAGACTTTAATGCATACGTTTCATTATAATATTATACAAGGAAAATGTAAATCTAACCTAGAGTTGCTGTATGCAATTACAGGTAGTTTATACATAGCATTCAAACCGAGGACATTTATTGCGATATGAAAAATCAAATGAACCTATACGATACTTTAGATTACCCTATTAAAAACGTTTATAAAATGCCAAGCGTGAATAAAAAGATGATAATTAAAATGAAGGACGAAAAGTAAGGGCAAGATTATGATTGAATTTCTAGGATTGCGTTCAAAAATATAAGAGTTTTTTCAAAGCAGAAGCAAAGATGTCTTTGAAAGATTGATAGCTATCAAAAATGTAACTTTGGAGAGAAAACTCTGCTCTGATGATTACCAAAGGTTAACAGCTGTTTGAAGAGAAAGCTGTTAACTTCAATGAAATTAGTAAAATCGAAAACCATGAACATTTGTAAGGTTTTAGTTTAAACTAACAAAGTTTTATGTTAATTTCTCTTTTCTATGAGCTTTTATTTCAACTTCCCGTTAGAATGAGCGCGCGTATCAGCTTTATGCTAATTTGAGGTGGAGCCAAGTTTTGTATTTAAAAGGTTAGCAAAGAACTTCTCAGAGTGAGAGATCTTTTAGTCTCAGATCACTGCGACTCTGTTCGACGTCCACCTGACCAGCTAGTATTTAAATTCTAAGCCATAGCGCTATTACTCTAATACTTATTGAAGTAATCTAAGTGCGTTAGTATTAGCTAAGTCTTGCTACGCACCATTGGTAGTTTAGCATAGAGGCCAATCTCGCGTTTATAGCCCTGTGAGCAACGACTACTTAATTTTTTACTTAACTTTATTTTAAATTATTTGATTGTTCAGTTTAGACCCAAGTGCGGTCATTATTTTCTGTTATCCCTTCCGAGTTGGGAAGTGGCTGTAAGTAGTAGTTTAATGAAAGGGTAATTTTAAAACCCTCCTTGCGTGCAGTTATTCTACCACTTCCACTGAACATAGCTGCATTCAGCTCCCTGTTCAAGATCAGGACTTTAACAACTTCACGAATATGTTCGCCAAAAGTATGCACAGAACACTCAGTCCTGACACATTTCTCTGAGGAAACAAATTCAACATCCCAAACTTTTGTGAATGTAAAATTTCGTCAAGCTCTTCTTCATTATTTAGAACAATAATTTGCTTCTGCGTTACTCTTGCATGATCCAGACTCGACACATCAAAAAACTGTTTCTTGGAATAATAATGGTTCACTTTCTAATCGGAATTTTAAATTTTAATATCTCAGAGATCAATTAAATTAGTTAATATATGGACTTCTAAACTCCTCGACTGGTTACAGAGGTAATTTTGAAAACAATAAAACAGTTAATTGATCTTACATATGTTCTATAATTATTCGAAATCTGTACGTCTAATTGATGATTAATATCTATAACATTTTAATTTATTCAGAGTACGAACGCACCAATTCCTTTCCTTTATATGTAACAAATTGGCCACTCTTTCTGTCTTAAAACAGTACATACTCCCATTGCCGAGAAAGGCGCGAACTGAAATTCTTTTCTTTCTTAATTACAAACACATACATAAACATCTATAAATAAAATAAAGCTATTTAATGAGAAGAGGTTGGGTAATTATTTTAGTTTTAATTAGACATACCATACCTTCCCGCCTTTGCATTTAATTTGGTGACACAGCATTAAGGGTACTCCGAACTCGTAGAGAATTCAGAATCCGAATGGTCGCTGACAGTAAAATTTAATGGCTCACATAATTCTTCTACAATACAATCTTTTCTCCAATATTCAGTTTCTAAATTCTTCACATGATCGCATGTTCTTCCAAATGTTCACCGAAACACCTTCAACAGCATCGTTTGTGAAACACAATAAATTGGACATGCATACGTCTGCAGTCTTGTTCTGACTTAGAACATAATTTTTTTATTAATAATTTTCTAACATAATTTTATTTTCTCTATGGCGTTTATATCCCACTGATATGGTGAGACTCGCAGAAATGTATGGCCTTGTTCTTCGATTACACAGTCCAATTTAAAAGTTTTGGTTTTGGGGAGCATTTTGTTTTACTAAATCCAGCAGCTGCTATTTTAGCAAATTCAGATAAAAAAGAACTGATGTTTTTTGCTAGCCACGGCATTATATCTTCCTTTCTTCGGGAAGCATTGGGGCTTTATTGAGCTGCACCGAATGACAAGGTGCATTATCAATAATTATAACGGAATTTGGAGGTAACATTGAAATTAACTTTTCGTTTGCCCATTTTTCAAATATTGAAGAATGCATTTGTTTATGATAATCGCCAGTTGTAGAGTTCGCTTTATAAATTAAGCTAGTATTGGTAATGAAACCCATCTCACCAGCGGTAAATAAAATTATTACGCGGCGAGAGGCATATCCTGGTTCTAAAATCCCACTGATTTCATTTGATTGCCAGCATCTTCCAAACGCTAAATTGCTGTTCACCCATGTTTCATCTATGTAAATTAGATTACAGGATTCTTCTCTGTAATGTTTAATATTCCTCAAATACATTGTTCTTGACAAAACAATGGCAGGTCTTTCTAGTAAAACGCTTCTTTTATTCCGGGACTTTTTCTAGATGAAACCAGCTTATCGGAGAATCTTTCTTAGCCTGTCTCTTTGCCAAGGAAAATTGATTGTGTCTTTTGACACAGGAAGTAGTTTGGCTATAGTTGGTACTTTATTTTCCTTGACATAAAAGTCTTGAAATGCTCGTCTTAAAATATCCAAAACAAAATTATCTAAGCCTGTACATATAACAGTTTCTCTCTTTTTTCTTATTTTAGGGGAAGAGAATTCAACATTTTCTTTGCTATCAGATTCTTTACGCACTCTGTTTATGCTGGCAATAGAAACGCCAGTCATCTCACTCGCTCTACGTGTTGGCTGTGTAACTGGGATGGTCAATCTTCCTAACTGTGATTCTTCATCACAAACTTTAATCACGTTTTACACTAATTGCTTAAAATTGCTACCGAAAGGCTTATGTCTAGAGCTTCTTGGAACACTGGAATTCATAGCAAAAATGAACATTTGAAAGTACAAGAAGGTTAATAATAGTGATGCTCAACGATTGTAAGAAAAAATACTAAATGACCCCCGACTTCCGAAAGGAAAAAAATATCCGCGGTTTTTACCCACTACTCTTCAATTACACTGACCCATCTTGGCCCTTATCCAAACTGTTCTCTCTAGTGTGGTTAGACAGTATATTGCAGTCTCTACTACATATTTTTTTCCGCGTCAGAAGACAACTTGATTGATTGTTATGAGAACCATCTCCATCTTCATTTATAATCTAGATCCGCGGTCGCCAACCGGTGGTCCTCGGACCACTGGTGGCGAGGACAGTTTGTCCTCGGACCACCAGTGGTCCGTGAATAATTTTTGATGGTCTGCAGAAAAACTGGGTTTATGAAGATTCAGTTTCAAATTTGACGAGTAACAAAACGTATCATGGAATAGGGATTACAATATGTTTTAAATTTTACCTAACACTTTATGATAAATACCCTCTGAGTTTTGCGACTTTTAGTTACTTCTGTAGGTGTATCTAGCAATATTTGAAAGTGACAGTTGGCCACCATGAACAAGTTGCCGTTATCAAGAATAGCAGAAACTAGATTTTCTTTTCTTTTGAATTATAAACATAGAAAATTGTAGTCACTAATAATACATTTTTGCTCCGTGTAAAAGTAATATTTACATTTACGTAATTGTAAAAAATGTACAAAACTGTGAAATCTTCAAATTTGAGGAATTTTAGGAACGTTTTGTTTAAGCGTCTCGTCGATAGCAACCGTACCCTAAAGCTAAACTAAACGCAAACGGGCTCATAAGTGATTTGTGCAACACCAGATATTTATGTTTATTCTACGCATACTGTAGTTTTATTTTTCTGCCATCAAACATATGTAAATTCATTGTTCCAAACCCTCTCTGTATCTTTTGTATATTACTGATCTGTCTTGCTACTACAGTTTCAAAACTAAATTCCAGTCATCTTTATCAAGACCTAATTTTTGGCTCTCTATAAAAATGAGTACTCATCACTGAGTGAAAAAGCAATGAAAATTTTAATTCAGTTTTAAACAACATATTTGTGGAAAATACATTTTCATCTGTAACAGCAATTAAAACTCGGTACCGGTTTCGGCTTGAAACAAACGTGGGTTTCCATCTTGCAATGACGTCACTGGAACCCAAAACCCACAAACTGATTTCAAACAAATAGGAACTAATATCAAACGAAAAATGTGCTAACATTTTAAAAAACTTAAATTTTTCATTTTTTAAAAATAATTGCTCTATAACTTTTAACCTTTAATGGGGGCATTTAACGTTAATAAAATAAAAGTTTTGTGATTATTATTGTATACATGTATTTACCTTTTTTTTTCTAAATTCATATTAATGGTCCGCCAAATATAAAATTATACATTTAGCGGTTGGCGACAGTTGACCTAGCCATTAGATGTTTCGTCTTTAATTTGCCTAACTGTTGATCGATGGTGCAGTTGCTGAGTAGGTGATGAATTAACAAATGATGTTTTTTTGCGGCATTTGGAGCATCTGAATTTCGAATCACATTTTCCGATTAAATGTTCCTTACTAAGATAGTTTGAACACAATTTTTTAATTATCTTTAATATGGATTTAAGTTTGAAAAGGATTAACATTTATATAGCGAATGATTATTATTTTTACGTGTCACGGTAGTCGGAGCACTATCAGTTTTAACCTCCAGAGCCTTTGATTCTGAACTTCTGACATCTTTTGTCTAAAAATGAAATGAATTCATGTAGCATAGGAACTTCTGAAGCATTAATATTTAGTTAAAATTAGTTACGCGTGTCACGATCTAGCTTCTGAAATACAAGATTTAATAACAGAAAGTCCAATAAATTTTTTATCATACTTTCAAACATTCAATGCCCTTACGTTTTTAGTAGAATTATCTATCGCATAGCTTATACCCTTAGACGATTCAAAAGTTAAATTATGTAAATAGTACTGACTTTATTTGCGTCTCAATTAAGATTCTTTTCTTATCATACCCATCTCGAAGCGCCCTAAACACAGAAATAAAAGTATCATCAAAAGTTTCAAGATATTTTTTCATCATCAATTAATGCAGCCTTTAAATATCAGTTTCTTAACCTTTGTTGCCTGATTATCATTCACAGTATTTTCTAATTCCAGCTAAAAGTTATTTCATTCGGTATATTTGCCAGAAATTAGAAGCTGGTAATTCTGAAAACTTAGAAGCGAATTTAATGCAGTTATTTTCATGTTTAGAATGTACAATAGATGATAAAATGTCTATAAGTCTTACCTCCAAAACTTCTGTTCTATCTTCTATTTCTTCATGCGATTTTTTATCGGTGCCCACGTCATCATCTGTTTAACCAAAACTTTCCAAATACATGTTTCTTAAATTTCTGATGTCCATTTGAATACTTAATGCGATCTGTACTTTATTTCAATTTCGTGTTTGTTTACATAATCATCAATTCTTTTTTAACGCTGTTTGGCTTCTGTCATTTAGTTCTCTACTTCAGCCAGCGTACTGTATTTCTATAATTCTAGACTAAATGATTGGACTGTATAAAAAAGAACACTAAAAATTTTATTAATTGTAATTACAAATTAAGTACTACTACAAGCTCTTGCATGATTCCCCGAATCAGCCGAATCCAATCGCCAAGTGAAGATTTTTTCATTTCTGCAATAGGTGGCGCTTCATTCCACTCAGCAAATATAAAAGGAGTTTCGGAAGAAAAACCTTCTCGCTTGGTGCGATATATTGGCAATATCTCTATTGGTAAATGAAACACTTGGTATCATGGCTTGCCTTCACAGCTGTATTTATTTGATTATATTATTGTGCTTCATGGAGAACTTTTCCGAAGTACGATCAGAAGAGGCTGAACCCGATACTTACGAGAGAATTTATACTTGTGCTTTCAGAGAAATATGTGAATGTAATGGTATGTATAAATTTAACTTTGTTGTATAAGATAATGGAGTTTATTTATGTAATAGGTATAATCCAATCCCAGTTTCATACGTTACGTAATTTAATGGCAACTATTTAACAGTTGGTTTCGTTGATTTCGCTGAAAACTTAGAAAGCCAATGGAAAATTATCACATATTAAAATAAGGTTTTAAAAGGGGTGTTGGAAGCCAAAACTTCTCAAAAAATGGTGAATTGGGACTGTTGCATTTTAAAATTTTCTATACCTTTTAGCTTTCTAAAAATAACATACTTTAATCTGTATGAAAATTAGAACTGTAAAAAATCTAGTTTTAATTTATCATCGAATGCTTTGATAAATGAGAATTTCTATATGAAAATACGTTTTTCTCCAAATGCGTTTTTTATATACTGGATGTAGCTTTTCTTAGGAGCTACTGCTCACAGGTATGTAAATTGTTCATGGCTTATCTATTATGTTTCATAATATTTACTGAGATGAGTTTTTTGTGATAAACTAAGTTTCACAAGAAGAAGAAAAAATCACATTTTTTTTCGGGGGGGGGGCAAAAGTGCTAAATTTTACCATGCCTAATACAATATTAAGTAGAATCAAATAAGTGTACTTGTAATCAAATAAGTGTTCCATGGAAAAGTTTGAAATGTGTAGCTATAGCAAATTTTGGTAAAAGGTACATCGAAAATGACCAGTTTAATACTGTGGGTATAGGGGGCTCCGACTCCCTTTAAGTAATTACTTTTTTCTGGTGCATATACGTGTGTCTACGTGAAACATAAAAGAGTCGATCAAGTTTAATTAATTCCTATGTAATGAGAATTTCGTCAATGTTTTTGCCTATCATTAAATTAATTAAAACTCATATGTATGCTTATTTACGGGTCTTTTAAAAATCAGAATTGTATTTTTCCATAATTTGTATGAATAACATATTTTTATTAAATAAATTAAAGGCAAAGAGATTTTCAGATGTCACCTATACACAAGACCTGTTTCATTCTAAAGGGAGAAAGATTTAGGTTCCGCTGGAATATCTGACAAACACGGGTATTTTGCATAAAAGGAGCAGCAGGGCTGCCGCAGCATGATCACACAAAGGGGCCCATGATTCTTATGAAGATTTTTGTTTATGCCATGAAACCTACAGTCTCATTAAGATACTGGGACCTCTGAACCTTCATAAGGATACGGGTTGTACAACTTTCAACAAGATACTTAGACCAAGATATGAAGACCCTTAACTTTAGTGAATAGTCGAAGATTTGCATTAAGCTACCTACATCATTGTGAACAAGTAGTCCGATGGGACATGAAAATTTCCCGCTTTTATGGTTCAATGAAATATATCCAATATTTATAAATTTTCGAGGAGCCAAGACGGGGTTAAAACAATTAATTCAATAAATACATTCATTATAAGTCTTTAACCTTTCTATTATTTGCCAAATCTTCCATCTAATCATATTTTAATGTTTTCTTTTGGCCTGTCATTGAATCTTTCTTCCATAGAGTTTCTTTTTACTTTAAAGGAGCAATTTACCCAGAAGGGTTATTAATTTCGTTTTGGTATTTTGCGTCGGTTCACTTTTCAAATTGTCGCCCCTAAGTATTAGAGCCCTGCGTTATATTTAAGAAAACTGAATAATGAAGAATCTGCATGCATGTATATATGTTTCTCGCATTGTGCAAAACAACGGTATCGAGAGACATCAAATTTTGAACAAAGTTCTCCATTCGAATATGAACATTTGGGCTTAATGCAAAATCCAAAAGCTTTCAGATTTTTCTTTTATTTTAATTTTTAAAGAGTATGATTTCCAAATATAAAAAATTAAACATTAATTAATTTAACAAATTTTAATTAAAAATATTTTTTATGTGTTTTATTTATTTATCTTATTGATATTTTCTAAATATGAAATTATATTTATCGTGTCATCATTTTTAAGCCATTAATATCAGATAACATGGCGGAACGATGGCCACCGGCGCTTTCCTGAAATTTCTCGAATTCTGAGCAATCCCATCCGCCTCTGATCTTGAGTACAGATATCGTTTTGCAGAATCGCAATATGTTTCCATTGTTTAGCTAGAAATACATTTCTGATGCTGATAAGTCCCATCCGTAATTATATACGTCTTACGTTCATGTATCATCAAATAATCAGCAGTCCTTCACTAGGCAACTGGCAACTTTAAATTTTTTCAAAAAAAAATATTAATTTAGAAATACGGATAAAAATGCTCGTAAGGGGTTACAGCTCGTTAGGGGTGTTGGAAGCCAAAAATGTTCAAAAAATTATGATTTGGGATTTTTGCATTTTCAAATTCTCTACACTTTTAGCTTTATAAAAAAACCATACTTTTATCTCTATAAAAATTTGAACTGTAAAAAATCTAGTTTTAGTTTATCATTGAAATGCTTTGATAAATGGGGATTTATTCATAAAAATTCATTTTTCTCCAAATGTGATTTTCTTATACTTGATGTACCATTTCTCAGGAACTGCTGCTCACAGGTATATAAATTTTTTATAGCTTGTTTACTATTTTTCCTAATATTTACTGAAATGAGTTGATAAATTAAGAAAATAAAATCACTTTTTTTGTGAGAAAGTGTTTAATTTTGCTATGCCTAATACAATATTCTATAAATTACTCTAAAACTCAAAATGTTTCAAAAGCTCTTTTCGGTATAATCAGATATGTGTACTGTAATTATACAAAAAATTTCAAACGTGTATCTACAGCAAATTTTGATAAACAATGTAGAGACATTAGGTTATTTCGAAGCAGGCGACGTAAAAAATGTGCAATGTCTTCGAAACTCGGACCTCTCGAATACGCACCGAGCGTGCTGACCATTACACTACGAAGGCGCACTAAGAAGGCTTCAGAAATATTTTATATACTTCCCCTTTTAAAGGGCGACTGTGGATTAGGGGACCCAATCGCGAAACCCTGGTGGTGGAGAATCATCATCCAACACCTTTTTCTTTTTTTTTAGTTCGGACGCCACTATAGAGACATTAGGTTTATTTCGAATTAGGAGACCTGAAAATGCGAAATGCCTTCACCGGGACTCCAACCTCGGACCTCTCGGATATGCGCCGAGCGTGCTGGCCATTACACCACGAAGGCATGCTAAGAAGGCGGGAGAAATACCTTAGAAAGGTACATCGAAAATGAGCTAATTTAACATTGTTGGTATAAGGGGTTTCGAATCCCTTTAAGATACATAATATACAGTGTCAAATACATTTTTTATTTATTACAGTAAGAGACAAATGCTTGTAAAAATAATCAGCTAATTATATTATGACAGGACTTTATTATATTATAAATTACATCAATTTAGTTATCATTAAAAAGTAAATAATGCACAAATTCATAAGAAGTATACATATTTCTTATAAGTCTCTTGTAGTAAGATGAATGATAAACTAAATAACATCTGAAACATTAAATGGCCTCCTCCCTGAGAACTGGCGAGCTTCCATACTTAGCTGAGAGTAATATTTCGTAGCTTAATACAAAGGTATAAATAAAGGAAAGGCACTTAACATTTTTAACATTAAGTTCAGTTACTAAAAAACATATTTTCAAGCCAAAAGTATTAATTTCTTTGCTCTGCCAGCCTTCGATTCGTAGAAATTTCGCCAAAGCTAATGTATATGTGCAGCACATTCACAAAGCTTACAGACCTTCTCTTCTACTGTTTGCTATGATAGGTTAAAACAGTAAATGTAGTGTTACAGAATCATGTGCTTGACAAATTTTACTCCATTGCCTTTGCTATTTGTTCGTGAAGTGCAAAAAAGCTGCAAATTCTATGTGCTCTATGAGTATATTTTAATATATGTGCCAAAAATGAAAGTATATTATTAATATGCATTCAGAATTGCTACGTACATTTCAAAATACATGATCGCACTGCAAGCTATCCAAAACACGCTGGTAGAGACTGAATTTTATTTCAGGTTTTTTTAATATTCCTTTACTTTCATGAATTAATGCGCAAAGGAAATTTAAACAACAGAGCCTTTCTAACAGAAATGACAAAAAGGTACAAATATCATTTCCAAGTAAACACTTTTCTCACAATACAATTACCAAACTTTTAACAGTTTCAGTTTATTCTTTATACAAATACAAATAAACTATTAATACGATTAGTAGGTTATTTAAAATGCATTCCACACAATTCCCCTTAGCTTTCATTCATAAAATAAAACTTTTATCTAATGAAATGCCATTTTTCCTGTCTGTATTGAAAGCCTACAAGGTGTGTTTCGCGTTCATTATAAAGCTTACAAGGCGATAACTCACCATTCCGAAAATGACCGCCAAAGAGACTTCTCATCCAATGAGAGCAGACCGTAGGAGAAAAGATATATAGGCTTTGTTAATATGTATGTGTGCACACAGTCTTTTGAGATGTCGCGAAGGTTCCAGTTTACTACACGATTTGGAAAAATTTCGAACTATGACGGTCTCTAGAAATGAAATGAATAAAAACAATTTAAGCGTGTTAGTTAACCGATAGCTGCTTTTTCAACCAGTGTAAAATTTAGTTGTGTATTCTGTGACAGAAACCACAATTCATTTCAATGAGAATTACTTTCGTCGGTGGAAAAACGTAAGTGGCAAATGTCGCAGGTCGTTGTTTTAAAAACCATCAAAAGTACTATTTGAGTATTAATTGTAGATAAGTTAAATCGATGTAGAAAATATAATTCTAATAATCACAAGAGTACTTACTTCCACAAATGAATTTCTGAATTTCCTGAAAGCTCTTTTAATCGTTTAGGAGACCTGCACTTCCATATTATTATCTTATCTTCATAATTAGGTGAAGCTTCAATTTCTAAATCAAGTCTTCTTCACTTAATAGTTTTTCAATATCACTATCCAACTAATTGAGTAAATCTTCTTTAACTAATAATTATTCAACAAGTCCATAAAACGATTCGGAAATTGATCGGCTATCTTGCATTAGATGGCGCTATGCGTAGAAAATGTTTTGTCATGTTTTGAGTGGAAGGAAGTTGCCGGTTTGTAATGACAGGAATAATAATTCCTCGTCTGAAATAAATATTTTATTATTGTGTGTGTGTGTGAAACAAGCTTCCTACACGGCTCACTTCCAATTATAAGAAAATAGAATTTAATTGTTTATGCATTAGGAAATCGCGATGCAGAGGACACAATATTGGAAGTAACAAGAATCTAATTATAAAAGTGCAATGATCTTAGGAAGAAAATATAATTTGAAGTGTTAATCACAGAAATAATTGCAGTTGCATATGTTTGCGCTCTGGATAAACGAACCCGCTGCTTAAATACTGCTTCCGAACTCACTTAGAATTTGCATACACGTCACTAAAATTTACGTTCTGGCAGGAAACTGATATCAGAAGGGAAAGGAAAGTTTCACAAAATAAAAATAATTGGTTAGAATAAAATAAGGTCTTTACAATATTTCCCGCCAGAATTTAAATACTTGAAAATAAAGTCTTTAAACAACCTGTTCGAAAATATTAAATTCTAAATTAAATATGGAGAATCAGCCTTATAACCTGATGCTAGTAAATACTTTAAGTTTTGAAATTTAACAATACAGTTTACGGAACATAACTTGTAATCTTGGCTAACATATTCTTTTGAGTTGGAAAGAAACTAAAATTAGTGCAAGTTTTAGATAATGCATGAATTTGGTTAGACAATTGATCAAAATTCAACTTCATTTCCCGCAAGTTTAATTTTCCCCCCTAGCTCTACAGCATATGTGCGTATTAAAATCTTTAAAAGCAAGTAAAAGTGAGGTATTTAAATAACAACTTCTTCCTCTAAAGTGACAATCTACATGTTAATAAGCTCAGATACTCAACAGACTCCCTGTTTTCAAATTCTCTTAGTGCATTAAACTTTGTGTTCAGCCAGACAGGCTATCTAACTTTTAACACACCTAAGCTAGCTTTTAAATTTTTTTCTCGTTAGCTTTTACATTTCGCTAATTTTAGCTTTCAACTTCTGAATATAGTTACCACACGTTTTAAAAAGTTACACAATCTTTACATTCAGAAACACACATTTACATGACAATTACAGCAGAACAATATATACACAATATGCAGGTTTTTAGTTTCTTACATCTAAATTAAACAAAGATGGTAGTAGTAATTTTATTTCACTAAATAGCATAAAACAGTCTCTTGACCAAACAGCATAATTTTTGATGCGAAAGAAAATTTTATAGAAATAAAAATTTTCAACTTCTTGCTGCAATACCTGAAAAAAAAACCATCACTTCGAGGCCAATAATTTAGATAACAAGCAACTTGGTGCATGCTTAGACATAACAGTATTGAATACTTGCAAATAAAATCAAATTTTTACTTAATGTTTTCGAATTGGCGTACTCGCTTATTCGTTTCTGTACAAACTCGTTCCATGAATTGTTGCGGCCACTCTTTAGCGTCTTGTTGGTCGTTGCTCCTCGGACTGGGGACGCACTTTTCTTTTCATAGCACGCTCTTCTATACGTCTTCATATCTTAGCGAAAGTACTCTCCAGAGGTGGTCTTTTACTCCCCTCAAGATTCGTTCTCAGGTGTATGCAGTGGAATACTGTCCGTTTCTCTGCTTTTTCCCCGTCCTCCAGCCTCGCCCGCTTGTGGGAGAACCCTCTTCTCTCTTTTCGCCGGCTGCAATGAACTCCTTTCTGCTGACCGCTGGTGGTACTCTTGTCGTCGGGAGTCTTTCGCCGGGCGTTGTAACTTCCTTGCCGCTTGCTATCTGGCGATACTCGGTTGTCGTGGTTGCTTCGTCGAGCGTTGCAGCTTCTTTTCCGCTGGACCTAGTGGTACTTTTGTTGGCTGACCCGCCATGAGGATTGTTCTAGTGTTTTTCACTTTTTACTAGCTGCTTCCCCTGTCTCCTTGACTTCCACCTTTTTTCTCTTCCTTCCTGCATTGCCCTTATGCCTCTTGTGCTGCTTGGCTGAAATCCCGTTAGCTCTCCTCTTAGAAGCCACATCTGGTAACTATGTCGGCCTGCAGCTGGCTATTCTTGGCTCCGAACTTTATTTCCGTCGTATTACTGGAACTCTGCAATAAGTCTTTAAGAAGAGTCATATCACCACGGTCATAATTCTTTTTAATCTGGTCGATATTAGCTTTAGACACTTCACCCTTGGAATTTTTAAGAATTACCGTGGTTTCTCGAATTCCAAATAACCTCAAATTTTGGAAACAATTTTGCAACTTATTCTTGAACTTTTCAACTAACATTTTTTCCCCTAACTTAAAATCTCCTTCTCTCCATCTTTTATCATACCAATATTTTTGCTTACTTCTTGCCATGTGAGAAGATTTAATGGCCTCATCGACTAGACTAATTTTTTATATCCGACATCTGAAATTTCGGAGCTCTTTTTGCACGAAAAATAACCTATCGAGAGGGGTGTCATTATTTTCTTTCCTAGAAATAGTCCTACAGAGTTTTTCCAGTCGTATCGCGGATCATTGTGCATAATGCAAACGCAAGCTGATCGACCGAATCATCCCATAGTCTGTGATAGTTTTTCACGTAACTGCGAATAATTTTAATGTTACTTCGATTGAGCGTTTCTACAAAATTAGATTGTGGTCGATAAGGGGCTGTTTTTAAGTGGCGTGGGCCAATCACTCCTCATAAATCTTAGAATACCTTACTAACGATTGCGGATTTTTAATGGTGTAACATATTTTATTATAAATTTATTTAAAAGTGATTCTGCGACTATTTTGGCGGAAGCTCTTTTCAGGAGAATTATTTCTACCCATTTGCTAAAGTGATCAACAATTACAAATAAGTAAATGTGTTTATTTTTCTCTCCGAGGATATGATCCTAAATGTAGATCCCTAACAATTCATTGGGGAAAGCAGCTTTAAGGGTACTTAGGTATCCGGCCGGCCTGTAATTAACATTATTAACTGTTTGGTAGACATGGCAGGGCCTGACATATGTTTTAACAATTTCTTGCAAGTTTGCAAAAAATATCGCCCCTCATATACGTTTGGCTGTTCTATTATTATGGAGATGACCGGAAATCGGTGCATCGTGTAATTCTTGTAAGATGCTAAATCTCAGACGCGTTGAGATCACAGGCCTTAATCCATCATTTTTGCTTGTAACTTTTGAGAAAAATAAGAGATTATTGATGATTTCATAGTGAGCGGCTCTGTTTCTAATAATTGTATAATATGGATGCTCACTTTTATCTGGATCCTGTAGATACGCTTAGTTTTAAACTCCAGGTCCGTTTCCAGTTCTGTGATAATACTATCGTCAGACTCTACAATTTTTGAAGTCAACATTATGCATTTAACTTGATTCCCCTGAGCATATAATTTAATGTGAGAAAGAGCATCCGCGATAACATTATCTTTATCAGGTAAATGTTTAAATACTAAATTACATTCCTGCAGCTTGAGAGCCCATCTTATCAATCGAGGTGACAAGTTTTTACCTGAGTAAAGCCTAAGGATAGAAGTATGGTCAGTGTAAAATGTTACGGGTAGCTTTCCGTAGTATACTCGGAATTTTTGGACAGCTAGTAAGACAGCTAGTGTTTCACGCTCAGTAGCCATATAATTCCTCTGGGTAGAGTTCCACTTTCCACTGAAGTAGACTACCGGCTTTCCCGCTTGAGGTAGCGTGGTTCCTACAGCGAATTTCGATGAATCTGCAGATATTTCAAGATAACTTTTTGCACCAGGAACCTTTAGCCCTGGGGCTAAAATTAAAGCTGCTTTTGACTGTTCAGATGCCTTATTGTTTTCCCCGATGAATAGAATTTTGCTTTTTTTTCTTTTTAATATTAAGACCTCAGATATATGCACGAAATTTTAATAAAGGACCTGTAGTAGGAGCACATAACTAGAAATAAAGCAAGTTCTACCTTAGTATTAGGCGGAGAGTAATTTTTAATTACTATAATTTTTTAACCTTTGGTTTTTGATACCGTTTGCGGAAATTTTATAAATTAAATATTTAAGTTTTTGCGCACGAATTTGCACTTGCTGGGTTTCACTTTTAAACCAGCATCTTATAAAAGTATAAAAACTTCCGTCAAATCGTAGGTATGCTTGTCTATCGAATCACTGGCAACGATAATATCATCTAAGTAGGTAAATGTTGATTTTCGGAGAACTGGTCGTAGAATGATAGCCATGGATCTTTGAAAAGTATCAAGGACACCACATACCCGAATGGCATACGTAAAAATGCGTAAACACCAGTATGCACATCCTCTGCTTTCACGCTGATCTAAAAATAGCCAGAGGTAAGATCTAGCATTGTCATATACTTCAAAGATTTAATTTGTATAATTATTTCCTTTACGATCGGTAGTGGATATACGGAATATTTTGTGACATCATTAAGCTTTCATGGTCAATTGCGAACCGCCATGCTGTACTTTCAGTAAGGGGAATATTGTTTTTCTTTAAGACATAACACGACTGGGCTTGCAAACGGGCTGCTAGAAGGCACAGTAGTTTTTTGTTCCAACATCTCGCCAACTTTCTCCTCTATGATTGCTTCCCTCACTTTGTCGTGCCTATAGGGTTTAGCAGTACAAGGTAAACTTTCTCCAGTGTCTGTCGCGTGGTTTACCTCATACGTAAACCCTAGTTGCTCACTAAATAACTCAGTAAAGGTAATTACCAATTTTTCTTTTCCTTTTCAGGTCATTCAGCTGCAGCGCTGGAGGCTTTACTTCCGTAGATTTTTTTCTTCGCCATATCTAACATAATGCTAGCCTCTTGAAAATTTATCTGTGCTGCCGCTGACTTGAGAAAATCCATACCAAAAATGACATTAGCTTGCAAATTTTTAAGTACAAAAAAGTAACTTTTAGTTGCACGTTAGCTCACCTTTTACCTGCGCGTGAAGTGGCAATTTTCCAATACAAGCACACCAAATCCCTTGGGCTGCAATTACTGCCGTACCTTCGGTGTTGTATAAGCTATAACATTTGAAATATTGTCTAAAATATTTTCCCCAAAAAAACCTAATCTCTGCTCCCGTGTCAATTAAGGTGATTGCCGGCACGTTGTTTAAAAGAATTTGTATTTCTTGTAAGTCTAAATGTTTTAAGACTATCATATTCAGATGTATTTGTGAGAAATGTTTCTCTACCCTGGGCAGCTAACCTCCCTTCTCTCCAGTGCCTCTCAGAGGTTTAACTGCTTTAGTTTTGCTTCTTTTTTCCTTTGTTTTACTCCCTTTTTTGGTCACTTCTCTACGGCGAAAAGTATTCCTTGCGATTCGCTGAAATCGTTCATTTGGCTTAGGCGTGCGGAAATTTTTGTAATCTTGTCCGTACCTCTGTGTGCAGGCATTATTGGAAATGCGGGGACGTTCTTACATTTTAGCCAGCTTAAATAGAGTTTTCAACATATTTTTTTTTGATTTCATATAAGAAAGTAAGAATTTACCAATGCCTCTATACCAGCTCAGGGCTTGTCGTAGGAGAACTGAAGTTGCTATAAGCACTTCATAGACATGAAGTGATCTTCGAACTGGTCCACAAATGCTGTTGATGAATCTTTGCCATCGAAAAGATATTGGAGCCTCATCGAAGCTCTGATGGTGTAGATAATGTACCCAAATCTGGATTTGATCTGATCCTGTTGTCAGGCAAATTGATAATTCACAACAAATAAATTATTTAGCAACAAGTTTAGTTCTTGATTTTTTTTGTCAATTACCTGTTATTTTGGAAACGAAAGTAATCGGAAGAAAAATAGTTCATGTGTTTGATACATTATGATCCAAAATTACCCTTAACGTTGGAAACTGATGCATCACCAGTGGGGTTAAGGTACGACACTTCCCCACAAACTCCCTGACGGAGAGGCCAATTGCATATGCCTCTAGAACACTCGTTGAAAGCGAAAAATATTATTCTCAAACTGATAAAGAAGCCTTGTCAATCATCTGGGAAGCAAAAAAAATTCTGTGCCTAAAAAGCAACTAATTTACGTTAATTATAAATCACAAAACACTTGTTCCAATTTTCAAAGAGAGGCATGTAAGGTTTGGCAGTAAGCCTGCATTACGCCTTGGCCTTACAGCCATTCCAATTCGACATTATTTACCTCAAAAGGAAAACGACAAAAAAAGGAAGAATACAAACAAACGCAGACCAACTCTTTGTTCAGGATGATGCAAATATTTTTCAATTGCAACAAACTGAAACTCTCCTAGTCACTGCCAGAGATTTGGCTAAAACTGGAAATAATGCACAACTCTGTCCTCTACTATGAATGCTTGAAAGCGTGAAAGCGGCGGTGAATTGAAAGGAAGGGAGATCGAGTACAATCTCCAAAATGGCTGTATAGTGTATGGTAAACGCGTTTGTGTTCCAAATCGATACCGTGAGAGAGTGTTAAGAGAGTTTCACCATGCGCACTTAGGGACTGAAAGATGAAAGCAATTTCTAGATCTTACGTGTTTTGGAATAGTATAGATAAAGATATCAAAAATATTTTTAAAAACTATTCCGAATGTACAAAACATTAGATCCTCGGAGGTTAAAGGTCCATTACTGGGACTACCCGAGCACTGTAGTGGAACGCATTCACATCCATTATTCAGGACCAATTTTTGAGCATATGTTTTTGGTAATAGTCGATATTCACTCAAAGTGGATAGAATCTACCCAATGAAATCAAGCTCGGATTTCAAAACAACAGAAGGTTTACAGGACATTTTTACACGATTCATATTACCATATTGTTAGTGAGTGATAACAGGCCACAGTTCACTTCACATGAATTTAAGATATTCCTACAGAGTAACAGAATCAAAAATAAAACCACAGCACAATTTCAGCCATCTAGTAAGGACCTAGCTGAACGGTGTGTGTTTGCTGTAAATCAATGCTTAAGAACCATGTAAAATTATCCGGGAACTCTGAGACAAAAACTCTATACATTTCTAATGCAATACTGAAAGGCTCCGAAACTAAGTATTCTACAGAGCCCAGCAATGTTAATGCTGAAGAGTGAAATTCGAACAAGAATTGGCTTATTGAGACCAGATCTCAAAAAGAAAAGGGTGGAAGAGAGGGTTCGAAAAGGAAACTACGAGTTTTCACGTTAGTGATTTAGGATTTGCGATAATGTTATCGCCAGGGTGACAGATGATGGAGATTTGGGCCCTTCCAAACCAAGAATAGACGCATATATTACACTATAAATGTAGACGCTCGGCTATGGCGGCGACATGTGGACCAGATGCGTGACGGAGAAACTATTAATGATGACCATTAATGATGGCTGCATACGTCATCCTCGAGCTCTGGCGATTTCGAAAGAAGTTGATAAGAGCGGAGTCACTAAACCATCCAAAGATAAGTCACCATATAAATGAGTTTTTACCGTATCGATCTGACAGCACAGCACATTATCTGTTAAAGTACAAATCATCCAAAGTACAAAATTAAATTAGATAAAAAACTGTAGTTAGTCCTCAGTTCTGAAAGAATATGTAGTTAAGGAAATACTACAAAATAAAAAAGAGGCAAAATAATATCTGTGAAACAAAGATTTTGAAAATTCGGTAATGTTGGAAGCAGGTTATGAAATTGCTTTTTTGTTAGCTAAAACTACAAGTTTATCAAAGTTGGATAGAAAGCTGTTAAACTTGTCGCTACAGATTGCAAATAGCTTCTTAATAAGAGTGCTGAAAGAAAAGTAATGAAATTTCTTTGGACAAGAAATCAGTTACACGACGAATCGAAGCACTTTACCACGATACTGTTGAGTAGTTGAAGCACTATACTAAAACTTGCTCTCTCTTCTCCTTAGACTTAAACCGAACAAGGCGACATACATTACTTATCCCTATTAATAATTTTCATAAGGAGAATTGATGATAATTTTAACATCTTTTAATCATGGAAACCTAGAGGAACAGATATAATTGATAAACTAAAGTCATATCTAGAATATAAACAATTTCATTCTAGTAAGCCATTAATGTTTTGCACTGACAGAGCCCTGTCAATGATGAGCATAATTTCTAGGACTATTATTTTACTCGAAAGATCGTTTTGTGGTCATTGTATTTTATGCAATGAATCTCTGAGTTCTAAAACTTTAAATCTGAGCATATTATGATACCATTTGTAAAATACGTAAAACATTAGAGTTTGGAGGCTAAGCAGACAAAATTCAAGGAAGATTGTGAACTGTTAGATAGGGTAAATGAGAGTATCATTCTTCATTTTAAGCTGAATTAACTTCCATGCAAGAAGTTTCTCAGCAGGTTTTTTTAAACTGAAAATCAATCCTGCTTATTTTCTTTAAAAGCAGTTTGAACTGCATGAGAAATAAGGCGTATCAAATCAGGAAAAATGGCTATTTGATATACAATTTATAAAATACGTTTCCAGCCATAAGTGTATTTTAGTGAATGAAAATAAAACATTTCATCTTCCCTGTTAGAAAACGGGAATTCAAGTCTATTTCCCCATTTAAAAGAACATAATGAATATGTTAAAGATAGCACCGTTAACTCGTTAATGGCAATTTTACAGACTATGCCAAGAAACTCGGATTATTGCAAGAGTAAGTTATGAGCAATCCTTTTAGCAACTGTACCTAATGAAAAGATTGCATATTCGCATTTATGAATTCCTTTTCACATATTGGATAAAAAATATCTGCATGCTTAGAAGCATACAAATAGAACTTATTTATCTAAAAACCAGTTTTTAATTAAAATGAACTTTAATGAAGTTCTATCAGTCGCAGATCCTACTGATGTAACCAGTTTCTGGCAATGGTTGCTCTGGGAGTGTTTTTTATAAAAAGAAAATATGCTCGTTCATTTAGGAACATATGTTAAAAGCAATTTCACGCATTAAAAGGATTAACAGCAAATATGTGCATCTTATATGTGCATCTGATTAATTGAAATTTTAAAAGTTTTTTCTAGTTGACAAACATTACAATTTAATAAAAGCAAAGTCATTTTAACAGTCGTATTTAAGTTATTAATGTTTACCTCGTCTTTATATGAAATCCTTTTAGTTAAAATTACTGTAAATGCCTACTGTACAATAGTACCTTGAGATAAGCGTGCCCAACATATGAGTTTTTTTCAGATACAAGCAGTCACTAGGTCAAGTTTTTGACCTGAGTTACTAGTCAAAATGTTTCGGTGACATCACAGGAGCTGACGTCTACAAGACTCGCAAACTGAACCACCAATCAGATTTATGAATCTTGCGCGCGCAAGTTCCCTGTGACGCCATCAGCGCACAGACTCAACCGCCATTTTAATACACCTCGCCGCAGAAGTCTTTCTATCATGTTGCTTTAATTTTGTCTATTTTATTGGCACAGTTATTTAGCTAATGTATTTGTCATATAACCATAAGTCCAAAAACGATGAGTGTAAAGAACAATATCGAGGAAAAAAAGGGTGATATCTATGAAATTAAAGCCTGACATAATAGACGAACATGAGAAAGGCGTAAGAGCAAAAGACTTGGCAATGCAATACGATCGCACAACTTCTACGATGTGTAGTGTTCTGAAGCAGAAGAACTGGATAAAGGCTATAACTGCAGCTAAGGGCGTTAAAATTATTTAAAAGCTTTGCAACCCTGTCCATGAAAAGATGAAGAATTTGCTATCATTCTGGTTAACAGAGAAACAGCTCCCTGAAGACACTGTAACAGAGACAATAATTTGCGAGAAGGCACGAGTCATTTACACAGTTGCAGCCAGAACCAAGTAATTCAACAGACGAAGCTTAAAAGGAGCAGTTCAAAGTCAGTCAGAGTGGTGCGAGAATTTCCAAAAAGGGGCTGGCATTTATTCAGTGTTACGCAGTGCAGAAAAGTCATTACTATTTTTAGAATAGAGAAGGGAAATAAAGAGGCCATTGTTAGTTTGAAATATGTATGTTAAAAAATATGTAAATCTCAAAATTATAATTTAAACTAGCAATAGCAACTCTTCTTCTCTGTTTTAAAAATAATAAAAAGTTTCCTGGGCTGCGTCATTTCTAGACCAATCTATTTCACATAGCTTGCATAATGCAGATGATATGTAAGGTAAAACGTAAATCCAAATTATAATTTAAACTAGAAATATCCTCTTAATTCCTCCTCTCTATTCTTAAAAGCTTAGGCATTTTTTTGCACTAGGTAACGCTGATGACGTAACTAGTTCGAAACTTGAACTCAGAATTTCGAAAACTGAAACTTTCTCTGATAAGCAGCTTAAACCGAAAACTTTGTGAAAAACCGAACCGAAAACCTTCTAAGTGATTTTACATGTTGAATAACTGCGCAACCTTTTCTTCTGCTGCCGCTAGTATGCCACCACCCTACTTTCTTTCTATTGCAATATTTTCACAAATGCAAATATTCTTATAATAGGCACGATTAGAATGCCAAGCCAGTTGTGGTCACAAATGCCAATTGAAATAAAAATGAATATTTAATCCCCCTCAGCTGCCAAGTTTCCTGTTCATTATGAATCAATATTCTACACAATCAAAATTCTTACTGTTTATTACAGATTCATCATTCTACGTTCTATGCCCTTAAAATTGCTAGATCGTTTTTCATTATAATGTTTCATTACATATGCTACATGTTTATATATATATACACACACACGTATATATATATATATATATGCGTGTGTGTGTGTTTGTGTGAGTATCTGTGTCTGTATGGGTAACATAAATCTATATTACTCTTCGAATTATTTAACATTAGCAAGTTTCTTAATTCTTTTAATTTAAATTCGTTTAACAATTTCGTATGTAATTTGTAAATTTTTATAGGAAATTTGTAAATTTTTATTTTTTTATATGCATTCCGTTTTGTGTTCAAACCCAATTGTTCAAAAGACGTTTTAAAAAGAGCATGAACTTCTCGTAAAAAGAAATCATGAAACTGCTTGATATTTATCTTATTAATTATTTCTCATCTTGTGCAAAATGATCAAGATTGAAATCATTGCGTGTTGAGTTAATGAGATAATAGCAATTAAGCATAAAGTTTCATTTTGCACAAGTCTTGATTGTCTTGATTTAAAAACCTGATATTAGATTACATCAAATGTTTTCTGAATAATTATTATACAGCTTTATTACATTACATATATATTTTAAATGCAAAACTACTTAAATTTTTCAGCTGCTTACGCCTATGAAAAATGCTTTCATGAACTGAATCAAGAGGTATGTATTTTACATGAAATTTATGGTGTCAAACTAATACTTACTAACTAGCTGTGTTAATATTTTCTTTACGATGAACACCTAAAGTTAGATTTCGAAAAGGCAGATTTATGAGGATGAGGGAAAGAAGCAGTGCTACTGAATTTTACTTTGAAATGTATTTAACAATATAGTTAATACATTCAAGATGGTTTTCTCCATCTTTGTACATAAGCTGCAAATGAAGCAAAATATTTTGAACAATCTTTAAATTTATAACACAATCGAAGGGCAAGTTATATGTCAGCCAAGCTAAATAAAATATTCACAAAGCAATCCTTTCATAACGGCAATCCTTTCTTCACAATCTACTGAACTTTCTCAGCGGTGGCAATACTTACATCAGCTGAATATGATTAACTGATAAGCTTATGAAAATTTTTTACTATTTAAAACTTTAAATCATGTATTAACAACTGTATAATATAGAGTAAGAACGGACTTATAACAAAAACGTAATGTGCTTTACTTTATATATATATATATATATATATATACATCTATATTTCTCTACATGTACATTTTATGTGGTTTGTTGCATTCATATATATGTTGTATATTAGATTTATGTATATATTATAAGTTTATGTTGTATGTATGTATTATATGTTATGTATAATTTTTATTGTGTTTAAATATGTGTCGTATGTATAATTCCAAGAGCAAACCAGACATGTCAGTCTATACCACATGTACCATTGTAGTAAATTTTAGCTATGTAAAATCTTATACACAAAATAATTAAACTCCCGAAGTAGCACTCCTGTTGCCCCTGGGCGGTGTTTGTCTGAAGACGACGGCGTCGGGCATAACTTGTTTACATATGTTAGACATGACGTATTTCTGCTTTCCTCACCTGTCACCTGTATCTATTAAAATGTGCTTCCCAGTTTTTCTTACGATTAAAAATACCTGACATTGCAGAGATAATTTACTTGACAGCAGTAGGTCGCCTCTTTGATCTATTAGGTTTAATTGGACCTGTTACAGCAAAGACTGAAACAATTCTACAAACATTTTGACTGTTGAAAGTAAATTTGAATGAACCTCTTCCTAAAGTAACTTTTAAGAATGAAAGACTTTCCAACATAGTCTTAGAATAGTCAACGATTATCGCATCCCTAATGTCTTCTTACGGCGTACAGCAAATACACATAATCGTATTGTGTCATACTATTCAGAAGGCTTATGATACTGCAATTTATGTGAAATGTGTGTCATCTATGAATGAATGCTCATCAAGACTTCTAAGTCTCGTGTTTCGCCTTTGAAGTCAATTACCATTCCTTGCTTGAAACACTGTGGTGCAGTTATGTTGATGAAACTAACTGAAAGAATATTAGAGTTCATACAACTACCCATAGACAAGGTCTATTAGTTCATGGATTCGTTAATAATGTTAGCAAGGATTAAGGAGAAACCTTATCAACTAAAGACATTTGTTAGAAATAAACTGTCTATTACTTATAGTATGACTATTAGGATCATTTGCATCATGTTAGCACTTATATAATTTAGCTGATTTGATAACATGTGCAGCTGAACCTAAGCATCTCCTTAATAATGATTTATGGTAGTATTTACCAATATTCTTGACTAGGGAAGAAGCAAAAACTTGTGAAATAATTTTGTTAATCTAAATATGAACCTAAATATGAATTATTGTTCCAGGAAATTGTCAATACTTTGGGCTCAAAATCTCAATATTGTGGGCTGAAATTTGAACGCAATTTGTTATAGCCGATTTGAAAACATATAATGACTCAGGCAATATGAATTTCAAAAGAAAGGTTTTTCACTCCACCCTACTATCCAGGGGGAATGATGGGTTCTCTTTTGCAGTCTTTGATGGGAACATATAACACCGGTCGCTGGAAAAGGACATACTCTGCTGTCTGTATAGAGTTTGCTTAAAAACTGTTGTTCCTGGTACATCATAGAGATCCGAAACGAGCTCTCTAGCCGTCCTTTAAAATGATGTCAGGCATTTATTCACGCGTATCATTCCCCCAAACGTGTCGTGTCATTTCGAAGACTTATTAGCCTCCTCGTTATAATATGCATACTTTGAACTTGGTGGCAAAGGCTGAATACAACCATTCAAGGCACTCGTAACCATCAATTGACCTCGAATTCAGACTGACCAGCTTCAATCCTGCGGATTTTACCGTGAACGTCGAACGTTTAAGTCATTGCAGGAATTTACTTTAACTGAAATCCGTCAAATTCACACTTTACCGTGCAAGAAAAACAAAAGTCTATGGAAGAATATCACAGATTCGGAAAACGGTCAATTTCATTCTTTGTTAAAAACCTCTTTTAGCTTATAAACCTACTAAACCTTATTCCCTTAAAAAATCTGACTTTCAACATTCACTAGATGATTAGGTTAAATTTCTCCTTCCCCAAATATGTGACATCAGTTTTTATTACGTTAATCATTGCTCGTTTGAATTATTGCAGAAAATTTGTTTCTAATTTTAATTTTGGATAGCTGTTTAGAAAAATTATTTTTTTAAATATAGAAATTTTAAAATGTTTATGAAATAACACGTGTTTATTTGATTTCCTAGCAAATTAAAGGACGGAAATTTGACAGCACTTATCTATGTATCAATTTAGCTGATTAATACATCTTTAAAAATTGGTTATTTACTAAACACGAATAATTTAAACAATTCTCCGTTTATTTAGCTATTTCTCGACTATAAATTTATTACGATTTATGGACTTTAAAAAATAAAAATGGCTGTTGTAAAGCAATGTACAGCTCAATTTTTCCAAAGTGAATTCGAGAATCGGATTCAACTGTGGTGGAAATAAATTGCTTGAGATGGTAACTATGATGAATGATACTTTCATACAGAGAAAGAACCAAACATTCAGCAGCTTATAATGTTTGGACCATCTGTGGCAATTAATAGAAAATTTAAGACCAACAAGCCTGACCTGTTGCATTTTTCTCAATTATGAGTCCTAGTCTCACACTGAAGGAGCAATTCAATGACGTCATGTTGTTTAAACATTCTTTCTCTGATTACTCAAAAACAGATACATTTATTAGAATCTTTAAAGCTCAAGTTTACATAGAAAATTTCTCTTATGCTTGGCCTTAATTTGTGATAATCGCGGTTTAAGTTTCACTAAGAGTTAGTTTTAAGTTAATTTCTATACTATGTTTTTTTCGCATCATGATATATGCTCAGATAAGATGTTTGTGCAAATTGGATGGCAAACAGAAATTGCTTGAGTTAAGATATTGTCTTAATCTTTCTCGAATTGGTTCCGTAAGTCTGCTGCCTTGCCGATGGACATCTCTTGCAGAGCTGTGAAAACGCAGCTGAGAATATTAGCTGAAGTCAGTGAGTGCTTAAGGAATTAGTCTTTTCCATGTGTATCCAAGGTATGTTGCAGATTTGTATTTGGTATTCTTGTAATCATATCTTTGGCATATGGTAAGCATTTGCATAAAATGAGAGAGTCTGCTATCGTAAACTTTGACGAGAATATCTCGATTTTAATTTTTTAAGATTTTACATAGTTTTGTATATATTTAAGCCATGTGTTTAATACAGTATTTTTAAGCTTAAACTCTGAATTTTTTTTCATGTTTAAATATTAATTAGTACCAGAGGCAATAACTAGCCAAACAGTGCACGTAATATTTGTTGGTAGCGATTAGATGTTTAAGTTAAGTTCTAAGTCATTTTAGCCCGCAGAAGAGATAAATAATTTAATCCGATCCTTTATTTCATTCCCAGTTTATTTTGTTAAAATGAAGCATTGATTTATATAGTTTATTAGGCTCATCTGGCTTTTGTCGCTTGTTTTAGCCTCAAGATCAGTTTATAGATGATGCGAATAAAGTCTATGACCTTGATACTAAAGCTACCCAGTTCAGTGACCTGACAACAGCTCTTTGTTCATTGCCTAGCAACGTTTCGGTAAGCAATTCATCGATATTTAAGATATCATTTATTATTAGTAATACTTTGACTAGATTCTCAAATAAGTTATCATAAAAATGAGTTTTATAAAATGCATCAAAAAAGAAGGATATAGAGTTATTGAAATTAACTAATATATAAGTTAAAGGAAAGCTTGCTAAATAGATAACGAGCTCGCATAACAACACAAAATAATTCCTACAGTTGCTGATTTTTAATAGAGCAAAGCGCTTTTCAGAGAAACATGAAGTGTTATGTATAAAATCTATGCTAACATAATGTTTTATTTTGGCTGAATTTTCTAAATATAAACTTGTTCTGCTTTGTCTAACATAGCTAGATCTCAGCTTAACTATAAGTAATCTGAAATCTGAATCTTTCAAGTAATCTGAAAGCGGAAGATTCAGGGGCAGGAAGCGTAATATGCAACAGTCCTCAGGGGGACGAAGAGCCAGTTTATTGATAAGAAAAGGACACAGATAAGCGTGACAATTTTATAAGATGTTATTAAATTCATTGATTTTGCGAGGGTGATTTCCTTAACTTTAGGATTTTTAGACCTTATTATTTTCGTATTCCAGCTATTTTACTACGCATGTAATGATTAATTCTTATATATTCTTAACAATTTCCGCTAAATTTTTAATTTCTGCCATGCATTTTAAGATTTATAGTTCAATACATATACTCATAATTTTAACGAATTTCTTATATTTTCTGTTCATAGTAGCATATTTGTTTTCCGTAATCTTAATTACATAACTAATTTTTTTTATTTATTTCATTTTACGCAGAACTTTCTTACATTTTAACCAACATACTCCTAATATTAACGCATTTCTTACATTTTTATTCGAAAATAGCATATTTATTTTCAGTAATCTTAATTAATTATATTACTAATCTTTATTTTTTATTTTACTTTACACAGAACTTTTCTCATACTTTTTAACCAACATATTCCTAATTTTAACTTAGTTCTTATACCTTCTTATCGTATACATGATCTACGCTTAATTTTTCTGATGTCATTTTTAACTTCCTTCCTACTTTTTAAAGTTTGCAATTTTTAACATATTCTAAAATTTAACTAATTCACTACGTTTTCACATCATATACATGACTTTTATTTAATTTTAAACTTCTTTCGTTCATTTTAACCTCCATAATTTCCAACATATTCTAAATTTTAGCTTAATTCCCGTATTTTCTTACCTTATACATGACTTTGTTTAATTTTAGATGCAATTTTTAACTTATTTACTAAAAGTGACTCACTCACGCAAAGATTGATGTATATGGCAATGTCATATTTATTTGCTGTGATGAGCTAGCTTAAAGGCAATTGAAATTAGAAACTGAACATTGGTATCATCGAAAACTTTAGAAATATACATTCGGATATAAATGACATAAACGAATTATGGAGAAATATCCACATATGCAGGAGTTATTAAGTTCTGGAAAACGAGGGAAATTAAGAACGAAGTAAAGTAGTAGAAATAATAATAAAACTGCATATTACGGGCCAGTTTGGCGCATTTTCGAAAAGTCGCCAAATCGGTTATTTTCGCCGTTTTAGAAAATCGCTAACTCATCATATCGCCATATTAGATGGTGTCGAATTTGAATGAATCCTGTAAACATGCAAAAAATTGATCATGTAAACATGCAAAATTGTCTAAACAACCTGGTAACATGTAAAAATATATAAACAGAAGTTCAAGAAGAACAACGATAAGGTATTTGAAAGCTAATAACTACGTTATGGCATTAAAAATATTAAAACTTCATAATGTATACCGTTTTTAAGACAGTAGCAAAATGGAGTAAAACGTTTTAGCACGAAATTTAAGAAATGAGCAGTAAATGAGCAATAAATGATCGGAAAGCATTGATTCATATTTAATTTAAAACTTTAAAAAACCGAACATGCAGAAGGAAAAAATGATAAAATTCAAAATTTCGATCTACTGAAATATTAGCAATAGTACAGTAAAAAAAAAAGAGTGGTTAAACAATTTTAACTACGTAATTTATATTTATACAATAAATTTTTAGTATAATAAATAGTAGAAACTCGCATTTGTTTATTTCCACACTAAAATGTAACAATACAATGGAGATGAAATTCAAAATTGGCGCGCTCATTCAACACCGACTCCACGGCTCATTTCAACCATGTGCTTAATCACATATAATGGACACACACCTCCATTCACACAAATCTGTCGCATCTTTCATTTCAAGTAATTTCATACTATTTTTACACTTAGGACATTCGTACATATTCGCAATCAAATCGTAATTCATGCAACATTCTGTCACACATCTTTCGCTCTTATCTTGCAACCGAATCAAATAAGTAAAATCCACACGTTCAACTACTCTTTCGACGTCAGCCATTTTGCTCAACATAGAAGCACAGTGAAATGACGAAAATTCAAAAAGCCCGCTTAAATGCTATAAACTGTAACCTGAAATCCTAACGATTTTCATGACGCCAAGAGGTTACCAGATTTGGCGCGATTTCGATTCATTTGGCGACTGCTCCGTAATCTGCAGTCTAGTCGAAATAATAATGGTAAGCCTACTACAGAATGGGAAGCCTTCGAATATATAAATTAATAGAGAACTATAAAATGTAAACTAGGTAAGGAGTTATCAATGAATTTTATATGAGTAATAGTTAACGGTTAAAGTATAAAATGCTTAATTTGAATGGAAAAGTGTTAAGAAAGTTATATATGGGAAATTAACTGAAACAATGAAATAAACGTAGCATTATAAAAAGAAAGTATAATAAGTAAATTAAGAATACGTAGGAAATTATAAGGAAAAAAGGTGTCAAGGAAAGTAAAAAAAATGCATCTGAAATTAAATAAAGATTATGTGTACGGTGGGCAAATATAATAAATAAATTAAAAATTAGTGTGCGTTAAAAATTACAAAGGTTACAATGCGGGGGAATAAGTTAAAATTTGCACCTAAAATTAAACAAGATCATGTATATGGTTTGAAAATACAAGAATTAAGTTAAAATTAAGAATATATTGGAAATTACGAAGGTTAATTGATGAATTAATAATTACGAATTTTAAAAGAACTGTAAAATAAAATAAAACTCATATACATGACGTGAAAAATATAATAAAACGTTGGAAAGTGGACGAAGACTGACGAAAAGAAACCTGTACCGGCATGCCCTCGAAATCGATTGAGATCTTGACATAAATCTACGTCAAACTCAAGTTTGTTATGTTACTAATTTTATAAATGCAATTTGCTTCGTTAAAATTCCAGTTATTTCCTTAAGTTCATTCCTATGAAATTATTGAAGTGTGGAGGAAAATAGTTTGTGAATAGAAAGTTTCTTCCGATTCACAAACTACTTTCCTCCACTCGCAAGCAAGCACATTTTGCTTTCCAAAATAAGTATTGCGAGCAAACTGAGACTAGATACCATATATTAGCCATGGGAAGCCTTCTTAATCCAATCCTTGCTTAGTCCTATATGCATTATTGTGAGTCAAAATTATTTTGAATTTTAAATTTCCTTGTGTATTTCTCCATTGTTTACGATACCTGCACCCTATTTGGCGGAAACAAAAAAGATTTAAATAAAGTTCTTTTAATAATGAATTCCACTGATTCTGCAGTTCGTTTACTTTTGAACTTGAGACATCCAATTCTCTTCCATTTCTCGACATCTTGATCACCGGCAACCTATCCAATTTCAGAACTATTGTTTACCTAAATGTTCATCTGGTTTCCTTTCATCATACTTTAAGTCATATCATTCGACTAAACAGAAGTTAGCTTCTTATTATTCCTTCGTTTTCTTTGCACTTCCTATTTACTCCTCCAAATCGGCAAGAACTAAACACTTAAAAGCAGTTGCTATTGATAGGGCTTTTTCTCTAACATTATGGACAAAGCGTTTAAAAAATTCTCATCTCAACACATTATAAAGTACTGTTTCGGTTTAGGAGATTATTAGCATTCTGTTGTCATTCCTTTCTTTCCATCGATTAGCTACAAAACTGCACGTATTTTACAGAAATTCAACTTCCGTGTTGTTTTTCTTTCAATCAATAGATTTTGCAGTTCCATACTTAAGGATCCCATTCCGACTATGGACTGCTAGGGTATATACTGGTTTCCTTACCAATGTGTTTCATTTTCATTCTTCAAAATAAGACAGCCTTAAAATTTCGCGCTAAGAAACATTAGGCATTCACTAGGAAGAAAAATATTAATTAACCCTTGCTTAACACTATTTGCCAGCAAATCACATTCTCCATTTTCCAGCAGCAAAATTATTCAAAAATCATCTTCCGTTCTCAAATTAGATTTTCTATAAGCATTTAACAAATATAAAAATCTTTCAGTTCTAGTTAACGGCGCCAATTCCAATCTATCTTCAGCAGCGTTTAAGGAAATTGTTTCATACTTGTTTTGAATTTTCATCGATGAAAGCACCAGTAGCTTAACTTCCTTCCTCTCATTCTCATCGCCTTATATTATCTTATCAATCGTTTTCTTCTATCATTTGCTTTTCTGCAGCTAAGAAGAAGATTCTTATTTAAATCTTCAAAGCTGATCTTCTAAAATTCTGATTCTTGTTCTTCTAACTGCTCCAATAATCGTCATTTTGCGTATTATTTTAATGACATTATTAATATTAACTTTTATTTAAATTAGTAATGAACAACTTATCGTCATTCACTTGGCCCTCTTGGGAAACACATGTATTTGTGTCCTTCTTTCTTCCGCTTCTGTGAATCAAGTCACAAGTAACATCATTTGACGAACACCAGTATGTCAATCAACTTGGAGGTGCTGAAAAAGATGATGTTTGTCAAGCGATCTTATTTCTTCCTTAATCCTTTCGAAAATTCTCAGCTTTGGGTCTTTCCTCCTCTCCAACGATTGCCACTTTTGCGCAATACGTCCTAGCTTGATTCATACAATTTTTATATGTAGCTGAATATATATGTCTAGAAATTACCTTTCCATATTTTGTGATGTCATGTGTTGAAATTGCGACGATATTTTTAAGTCGTCGATATTTTTGAGTCATGCATGCGAAAAGGGTTTATATATGACAGACAGTATTAACAGATATATTTAAGAAAAGCTTTGGATAGGAGCCTGTCCTTACTTTCAATCCTGACCCTTTACGAAACTAACGCTGCGGAATCATTTGTCGTCTGGCGACCACTAAAACAGTAACTTGCAAGAACCGGATTATATCTAGTAAAATACTTGATAATCGCGGCATAAAAAGTGTCCCAGGGTTTAAATTGATACTAGCGGGCAATGTATACCCCTCATGAACGCTCATGTATGCATGTACTAGCCTGCTCATGTGGGCATATCACCACAGGAGCGGGATGCAGTGAAATCACAATTTGCAAGTTCTATGTAGTCCTGAAAAGAAAATGTATAAGACCCTTTAAATATGAATGAAATCGGTTCATTCTTTCCAAGCAACAACTAATTCATAATTTTTTTTATTGTCAAACCAAGAAGCAACACTTTTGACACTTCATGTTGATATGTATGACGTCATGATTTAAATTTAATGTATGGGGCTTCACCTTCTTATTTCAAAGTTCGATTCTTGAAAAACTCAAACACTGGTAAACGAATAATAGCTATAGTGTGTGAACAGAGACGTAAGACTCAAGAAGGGTGTTAACTACCCTTTATTTCTCAAAATAGAGATGACACAATCAGCTCCTAACTCGGAGTGTACAGCAAAGCCTCCACTTGGACTTGAATTCAAATTAATATGAAATTAAACTTAACTAAGCTTAACTAAAGCTACCTGAAAGATATAGCCGAAGTAATCAAGAGTCTAAGTAGTTGGCCCCTAAATTTTAATGAAGTCGTCGAAGCCAAACAAGGGCCTAAAGTACGGCCGAGCGTAGCAATAGCTTAGAGAGAGAAGTAGCGAAAGGCAAACGCCCGCTAGTCAGGAACTCTGGCTCTCTAACGAAGTGGGTAAAACATCAACTTATACTACTCTTACTCATTTGGATTAACCGCGTTTCTCAAAATGGCTGTCAACAGCAAAGCTGTATGTAAGTAAAGCGTCGGCACTCCCATACTATAACACGACGCCAAATTGCAGCGCCAATCCACTGCAGTGGTGGCGATGTAAACTTAATCTCTTCCCCTTCTCCTCTCCCCTGCAGTGACGTCATGGAGGTTGGAAGGAAGATGGAGAAGACGCAATGGGTTTTCACACGATTGGATGTAAATATTTTGCAATTGCATCGTAATTATATATATAAATGTATATACAGTAGAAGTCCATTAGTCCGGCATCCAACAGTCCGGAATGCCCGATAGTCCGGCATCGCTCCGGAAAATTGTAAAAATTTTGGTTTTCTCCAAAAGTGTGTCTTTAAAGCAAATAAAACCGCTCGAGAGCTATTCGGAAGTTTTCGGGGTAGTTCGAGATCATCCGGAAGCGCTCGGTATTGTTCGGAAACAATTAGCGGCCGGCTAGTCTCAGCTGTCACAACAAATTCAGGTGCAGTGCAGCTCCGTTAATCAATCACGAAGCGTCTTCGCCATTTTTTTGTGCGTTGTTGTTTTGTGTCCTTTCACATCGCAGTAAACGTAACTTTTGAAACTGTTTATAAAAAAAGTGATTTTCGTTCTAACTGTACAGTGACCATGTTTTCAAAACCTAAGCCTTCGAGTTCAAAAGGAGAGAAACGAAAACACGTAACACTGACTCTCAATCAGAAACTAGAAATCATCAAACGGCTAGAAAAAGGCGAGAATAGAAATGTTTTAATGAATGAGTTTAATATTGGCTCATCAACTATTTATGACATTAAAAAACAAAAAGATGAACTAATGAAGTTTGCTTCTCAATCGGTAACAACTGAAAAATTGGCTTCTAGAAAAACATTAAAAAAACCAAAACTGGA
>KK116281.1:888202-935987 GCA_000611955.2 Stegodyphus mimosarum
CAGTATTTCATAAGTATACGAAAAGAATACATTTTTAAGCAAAGTTTATTGTTATTAACATTAAAATTATGCATTATTTCTTCTCCACTTACACAGCTTCTACCTAAAATACTTTCTCAAATATGACATGATTTTTTTAGCTTCTGAGGCACCTTTTAAATGAAAAAAAATCCAAGTCAGTTTGTAATTAATGCTCAATTCGGTCCGTTTCAAATTAGCGCTCTTTTTATTTTAATAGTGAAGTACATTAAATAGTACATAACTTTCTCTGAATATTTCGGAAAGGGAATAAAAAAAATATTTTTTTAAATATTATTTAAAACTTGTACCTGCATTATTGTAAAATATAGGGGAATAATTCTTTTAATAATCAGATTTTTTTACCTTTAATTTCAACAATACATATCCTAAAACTCTTCTTTATTACTTCCTTAAGTACGCATCGTCTCAAGGAAACGTGTAGAAATGTATTCCATCAGATTTCGACGAAATCTTACTCTTGCAATCCTTAAATCCGCAGTATCGATACGCCATTAGAGAAAATTTAAAAAAAAATTGGTTCTGAAAAGAGCCTTTTGTAATTAAAAAGTACAAAATTAATAAGTTATAAATAACACAACCAAAGCACGTTAGAAGCTAACAAGATTTGGGTAGAATCAAACTAACAACCAAATCAAAACAACCAATGACCGAAAAGAAAAGGAGCATGCGCAGTTTTACTGATTGTGTTTCCACATAGCCACCGCTACGAGCGCTGCCGTCGTTTCGAAGCGCAATTTCTCCCATTGAAGTGTCGACGCTTTACTTACTTTTTACTTTACTGTCGACGCTTTAACTTTAATCAACAGCAGCTATTTATTTAAAATGCTGGCATTAACGAAACATTTTTGACATACATTAACGTCACATGCAACCGTGTGCTTTTCCAACGTCCGAATATGGCCTTATGTAATAATAATAAGTTTAATGTTTAGCAATGCTATTTTTATTTCATATTTTGTTAAACATACTAATTTTTGATGACCGTATATGATTTGAAAGCGAGCAGTAGCAACACTTTTCGCAAAATAAAGCGTTTTTATTTCCAACACGCGAAGCTGTTGCCACTCAGAAAAATGAGAGCGAAAATTAATGTTTTCTGAGTTTTTAATTTATATATCGGCTGATTAAAGCCGTACGAAGATGCGAATAGTCGAAATGGCTTCCTACGAACTTTAGGAATCCGGAGTAATATATTAAATGTTTTTTATTTCAGAGTTTGTAAAATTTTTTATTACAAACTCTGCAATTTAAAAGTGAGCAGTGGAAACACTTATCGAAATGGGCGAAAATTAGCGTTTTTAGAGTTTTTAATTAAAATCTCGGCTGAATTAAAGTCGTACGAAGATGAGGATGGTCGAAATGGCTTCCCACGAATTTTTGGAATCTCGGAGTATCTCTCTCGAAACTGAACTCTCTGCCGTTCCGGAGGAGATAATACCGCAAACAAACAATTACTCAGAAGTGCAAAGATTTTAATAGTATAGCTAGGCTAACCAGCCCAGGAGTCCATAAACTAAATTTATTAGTCAATGGGCATTGCCTTTTTTTCTTTATTTTTTCCTGCGATAATGAGACAATAATCCATCGGGTTTAGCTAGCTTTTCCAGACCAAAGTCCCATTATTGGAAGTGTTTAATAACTTCAAGCTTGTGTCATACTTGCTAAGAGTATCTTGGGATGCAAACCAAATATGTGTATCTAAAGAAGGAATCAATCAATTAGTTGTAAGAGGTTTAGCAGGGAATGAGGACAGGCAATATATTCAGATAACTCATTCAAATGTTTAAATTATTTGCACGCACCAGCAAAATAGTTAAAAGATACAATTATTATAAAGGCACAAATTCTGTAAACTGTTATGAAGACACAAATTGGAGCAGAATTAATAGTGATGCAATGTGAACATGATAATATATACATAAACATTTCCACATGAAAGCAAAGTATAAAATAAAAAAAATGGGCATAGACGTTTAGCCTACTACATATTTTTATATCTGAAATACCTAAATTTGGATTTAAATTTAAACCTTCAAACGTTCTGCGGTTTTGGTACTGCCGGGTAACTGCGGGATTGTTCCGAGAGATTTTGGTGTACTAGCATCTAGGACGTCAATTATCGGTTACTTCTATTCCGTTCTGGACTTGATAAATATACTGGCACCTTTAGAAGTTACGGCGACCATCACTGCACAATTCCTTGCGATTCCACACGCTGGAGACTTTACAAATTGTTTGTTAGTAATGAAATATTAGGTCCACTACAAAGTATGCGCTTAATTACATTACATGAAATCTCTACACGAAATCTAACTTCCCTTAGTTTTCAAAGTCTAATATTCGTAGATTTTTATTTTACTTCCGAAATTAGATATTTTAACTCCTACCATGACAGGATCATATCTGTTCTGCAATTATTTAAAACTTCTACTCATTTATTTCCAAATTCGAGTTCTCTTTCCTTGCATATTCTCACAAAATACAGCCCATTTCCTTGCAACCACTTTTCTGTAATCCTTTGACTTTAAATCAGAATAATGAATGAATTGGGTAATATTTTTCCTTTAATGTAGCGTTGTGGCTTCTCTCGTCATCATGGG
This sequence comes from Stegodyphus mimosarum, assembly GCA_000611955.2. Lineage (NCBI taxonomy): Eukaryota > Metazoa > Arthropoda > Arachnida > Araneae > Eresidae > Stegodyphus > Stegodyphus mimosarum. The sequence continues at coordinate 890,845 of KK116281.1, forward strand.
CATTTGTCGGGTAACCGGCTTCGCTGCACTGTTGTGGGTAGCATATGTTGCTATTTTTACAGTATTCATATCGCCTTTGCGTCGAAGAATGACTTTCTGATCATATACAGTTAGCTTTATTATTGTTACTACTTTCAAGCACAAGCTCCAACACCCGCTCCAAAACAAAAGAAAAATAGATAACTAAAGAATTAAACACACCGGCGCTTTGCAGTAGTTCACTAAACTATTACTAATCTTTTACTAATATTGTTTACACATTCTTCGAAAATTAGGTCCACTAATCTTTTCCTACATAAAATAATTAAATATTTTACAGTTTATATCAGATGACAGTGTTGAATATCTCAATACTAAAGATAAAACTATTTTTATAAAATTATGACATATTCTCTCACAGATGATCTCGAGTGGTTTATGTCCATCATACCATATTTCAAATTCAGTACTTGGTTTTGGTAATTGTTTTCGTTAATAAACAATCATGACATAATTTGCTCATCACTTCAGTGTCAATCGAGTAACTTGTAAGGATATCAATAATATTACCTACTTCTGTGAGTGATGTACACTCCCGCGTCAACTGCGTTCAATCAAAAATAACAACGTTGTCCGAGCGTGTTCTAGAACTAAAGCAACAGCTTTGATTTGCTCATTTTAATTTTCTTATGAACAACCGTAGACACATTTTGCAATAAAACAGACTATGCATAATCTAAATTTATTGAATTTTGCTGTAAATTGCGCATTTATTGAACATTCTCGATGAAAAAATTAAGATGTTCATCACCATAAAAATTTTCAATGTCTTCATGTTGTCCCTCTAGATGTGGAAAAGGTTTCGTTTACGGGTAAACTTATGTCACAGGTAGAGTTATCTACTTTTCTAAGAATATTTTCCTGTTAGGAACTACAAGTGAAATCTAAATCATGCGAAAATCCTTATTGAATTCTTAGAAGTGCGTTCTACATTCTGTTCCAGGGCGATTTTCAGCTATGTTATAGTCGTAAGCTCGTCCACTTGACTTTAAGCCCTCTCCTTCTGTCCATATCTCTTGTACCTAATTTTCTTTACTAACACTGACATATCTAAATTAACTGTAATACACACAGAAATATTTCCTGATTCAAACGGAGGAAAAAGAAATATTGCAAGTTAAAACGTGAAAAAGCAATAAATATTTAAACTTCACTATTTATTAGAAATCAAGAAAATTTTACATGTAATCGTAAAATTTAAACATTATCAGACATATCGATGTTAAACCAGAATTGAACAAACGTTTGACACAAGAAACGCATTCCTCCTAGAAGTACGGTATGCTTAAGCGAAACCTTCCTCTGATATGTCTCCCTGCTCCTGCATGAAAAACATTTTCTACCTGAGTCTCAAAATATTAGGGGCTACGTGTATGGAAACAGGTAAGTGACCGCAGAAGAAGCGTAGCACTTATGTAATATGTTACTAACACACTTTCCGTTGGCTTAGAACTGTACTGTCACTCCTTTTCGTTAACTTTCACCAGGATATAAAGCAGATACGAACATAAGACACAGTCTGCTCGTGTGGGAAAGGGGTGAATATTAAACAATAATTCAGAATTCATTCCGATACATGTTTTAAAACGAAGCAATGGAAGGAGCGTATTTCCCTGCTGCCCTGGCTTGATGTGTCCTAAAAATGGAGAAATAAAAGCTTAAAGAGCGTCTTTGCCGTTCACAAAACAAATGCTTGCCTTAACCCGGAGAATGCTGGAGTTGACTCTAGAAAACTTCTCAATGTCAGAATCTCTCTTTTGATAAAAGAGGGCCGTTCTGTAAATTTTACAGTTCTCACTGCACTAGCCTTCCTCTTGTAGAGCAACGAATCGAGACGTTTCGTTGACAAGTAAGGAGCTCCTTCCCTTTCAGACTATGAATCATTTTGCTGAATTTCAAACTACTTCGTCAGTGTTCCCCCCTGATTATTATTCACCACTGAAATTTCCAAGATTCTGTTCCAGAATTCTAACTTGCACAAAAATTGTTAAAAAAAATTTCACTATGATATTGATATTGGTTATTTGTCTTGATACTTACTACTCATATTGGTCTTGGTACTGGTTGATTATTGGTATTCATACTAATAATCTTGATATTGGTCTTGATGTAAGTTAAATATTTTGATGTAAGGTTAAATCATACAAAAATAGAATTTATATAAAAATATTTTGTTTTTAAAAAATCTAGAAATTTACGGTTGCAATAATAAAAGCATTGGGTAAAATTTGAGAAAATGATGACGCTAAAAATTAGCTATAATATCAGACCTGAAATGGCCTATTGGAAGAGTCTAGTTATAACAGTCCTTAAGAGCTTTTGATTATATCGGCGATTTTGTATAATCTTTCTCATTAACTACAGCTTTCCCTAACTATACCAAAGAGAATGAATAAGGTAAAATACTTTATTCTTAAAATATATATTTAAAAATATATCAATTAATATTTAAAATACTGACAGATATTGGTTATTATATTGGTTAGGATTCTTCTTGAAGTCTTGATTATTGACTTTGTTTCAAACTCTAGAGTACCCGCAAACTAGCAAAAGAATTCCAGATTGGTCTTGGTACTGAATATTGTTCTTGATGTTACTTTATTGTTGATACTTCCATGTTAAAGAAACCACCACACTTTGTCGCCACATTTTTTTAATATAATAGCCTGGTCTGTAAAACTGCAAATTTTACATGTCGCCAAAGGTTTACATTGTGCTGCCTAAATAATGAATGAAAACGTGTAAATTCCTTGGCTCACTTCGCATCATTACTGAGACACATCAGACAACAGTCCTCTTGTGAAACTCGGTTCCCAACTTCCACCAACCAGGCAACCATTGCTACTGCACTGGAAATCGTGGAAAACGGAGGATTTTTGGACAGGGAAACATATGAAAATTGTATTCTACAGAGAACAGGTTTAATTAATTCAGGCATGCTCAATAGTTCTGAGTTACGTTACATTACATAGACAGGAATATCAATATACAGTACTTTATCAAAGGACTTTCTTTCTTTTTACAATAGATAGAACAGCTGACCCACTGGATTAGGTGCTTTTCAGCCTGTTCGATACCGTCCATGTAATTATAAATACATACATAAATAAATAAATAAATATAAATAAAGAGCTTAGTACTATGTCCTACGAAAATGGATTTCATTTATATCTTAGTGTTGTGTCCTCCGGGAATTTGCCACGCTAAACTAGGAACACTGAAAGAAAGACCAGAACATGGAATGAAGCTGCATGGTGGAGATTGTTGAAACTAAGAGGAACACTTTTCATTATTATGGTACATGTTCGGCATACCTATATATTAAGGACATGGTATAGATTCGGATATATATGTAAAGATGAAATTTGAACAAATACATTAAATGAGTTCTGGCTTAATTACAATATTAAACATAATTGAAAATTTAAAAAAAAAGTAAAAAAACAAGACATTAAGTAAACTAATATATGTACAGAGCGGGCTGTTGAGGCACGATGTCCAAGGAAAGAAGATCAAGCAAGAAACTTCAGGCTGTCAGCAATGCTTTTAGCAAAGGTAGTGCAGTCTCTAATGCAGCTGAGCACATATTTATTCTTAACTGTGAGCTTGAACCATGCTGGTACACTGTTGCAGCTGGTCTTTTTAAATGTGAATTCGCTATGTGCGGGCAATCATACAGATAGTGATTAGCGCCACCAGTACTGTCAGAAATGCGTCTGTCTCTGTCTCTCAGGCGAAATCTGTGAAGGTAGGACATGTATGGGCCATGCCCTGTGAGATACTGTGTGAGGTGCGAAAAGCAGCTATTTAAATTCTGGTTTACGTTTGGATGAAAATTATACAGTCTTCTGCCTGTGGTGCTCGACTCCCAGTAGTTTTGCAATTGTATCATTAATTCACATTTTAGAGTGGCTTTCAAATATGAATGAGGAAGGAGCACATTAATGCTACTCACATGGGGTTCATTACCTGCGATTTTCGCAAACACATCTGCTGCTTCATTTCCTTTAATCCCCGTATGGGTGGGAACCCATTGAAGCCTGGGCGTCAGACGTGCAGAAATCTAAATTAATAGTGCTTGTATGTCTCTAACTATGGAATGTCTACTGTGGCAGCCCTTGATGGCCTGCAAGCTTGACATTGTGTCTGAGTAAATTACGTTATACCTTCCATTGCTAGGAGTAAAGTCCAGAGCTGCTTTTAGGGTGTAAGTTCTGCTTGAAATACTGAGTTACTGGGATGAAGCTTCTCAGCCCAGGAATGGATTATGAAGTCACCGTCTATTGGACATTAGGCACTGCCAGTCCCGAACTCTCCTTTCGAGCCATCAGTATAGACGGCTGAGGATTGTAATGCACGTGGAGGATTACAGCTTGCTTCTATGTTGAAGTCTGCAGGGTGGCAAGGGGAGTGGGTAATGTGATTCTCGTAATCCGAGGATACGTTAAGTCTTACTCCAAATAGTAACATCTTGTTTCAGTTGCTCTCACGACACCAGTCTCGCTCTGTACTACCAAGCGCAGAGGGGAAGACCTGCCAATCTTGTATTGGTTGGCAGTTGTTGGAGAGGTGCGGAATCCTCTGGGGATGCCCAGAAGAAATGGCCTTTGCTCCAATTCCAATGCTTGTTGCATGTTAATTGGGACATTGACACCCCATATGGAGACGCCATGAAGAGCTAGCTCTCAGCGATTGTGGCATACCATACCTTGAGCATCTGCGACGAGACATCCCAGCTAGAAGCAGCTGTTCTCCGAACTGTGTTAGAGAGTTTATGTAGCCTTTTTTTAAAGTCTTTGATGTGAGGGAGCGGGAGAATCTATCGTCTATAATTACACCCAAGTAACGGAAATGTCTCACGAATTGCGTTTTTCTGCCATGGAGGTTTACGCGCGAAGTACACTTGTGCCATTTTCCTGGGCTAATTAGCATTTCCTTTTGTTTTTGCTTTTGAAATTTTGAACTTATGTTCACTGGCCCAACGGACTATTTTGTCTAATGCTTTTGGGAAATTCACCTCGCAACTTTTATGGCTGTGTCCGCTTGAAATAAGCAAGAAGTCATCAGGGTATACTATTATATGTTTTTATCAAAAAACTGTAAAAACAGTAAATGTTTGCAAGAAAAGCTTTAATGTGACAGCAATAGAAGTGAAGGTGATGAAATGTTTTCTTCGCCTTATGTTCGGAAATGTGTCTGATATTTAGAGACATTTTGGCTTAATCTGACATGCATTCCGAGTAATAAATAAAGGAAAAAATTAAAACTTTTGGTGCTTGATTAATTTATTATTGTTATCATTTGACTTCTGAATTTCGAGTAAAAAATTCATTTTTGCGAAATGTCCTTCATTTAGAAATTAGACAAGCACAATACAAGATAACTTGTAAGCGTAGAAATAAGAGAGTGAATTAAAGATTATTCTAATAAAATGTAAAAAAATATAATGTACACTTTATAAGGTATTTCTCCCGACTTCTTGGCATGCCTTCGTGGTGTAGTGGTCAGCACTCTAGGTGCGTATTCCAGAGGTCCGTGGTTCGAGTCCAAGTGAAGACGTTGCTCATTTTTCAATATATCCTGTTTCAAAAATACCTAATGACTCTACAAGCGACGCCCGAACTAAAAACGTTGGTGGATGATGATTCTCCACCATCAGGATTTGGTGATTGAGTCCCCCAAAACCCAGTCGCCCCTTAAAAGGTGAAATATAGAAGGCACTTCTGCCTTCGTCCCGGCGAAGGCGTTGCTCATTTTTCAATATTTTCTGTTTCAAAAATACCTAATGACTCTACAACATGACTCATTCCTAATTTATTATTTGCATTTATTAATTTATGCAGTTGTGAAGGTTATGATAACTTAATTTACGTGTTGTTTACTGCAATTCATGATGAGTAAGAGTGAGTTATTTTTCTTTAATTTATCACCCCACTTGTTTTCACGAAATATGAATTACTGAGGAATTTGTTTATCGTTCGAAATCCTACACTTCATTAATTTATATACTCTTTTAACTTTAAAGATCAGTTAAGGATTTCATGCCGATTCATCGTTAAAAATTAATTACCAAACTGCATGCCTGGATGGATGACAAGAAATAAAGTAATGTAATACTGCATGAAAAATGGAAATATGAACCTGCAAATGTTCATAATTTCGCAAGTTCTTACATTCCGCATTCTGTGGTAAAATTTGGTCAAACTATGCTAAAAAAAATCCGAATGTTGATTTTGTTTTCCATCATATAGCTTTATGAATTCAAATTTCAGAGAGAAATGTACTCGGAGTGCTATATCTACTATTCACCATCAACTGCTCATTATTAGTTATGTTGAAATAATTTCTTTCCCTTTATATTTTCCCAGGTACCATGTATCCATAGAATCGAAAGGACGTTCATTCAGCGATGGGTAAGCAGAGGCTATACTTTACTTCTATAATGAAATCATTTGTCTACCACCATGGTCTCTTTGAAATAAAGTAAGAATACACTGTACACTGCGAAAAAAAGGGGGGAGGAACAGTTATATATCTCCCGTTCTACTGGGCCGATTGACGAAATTCAAATTGCGTTTTTCATATCTCGAAAGTGCCACTCAGGATATATATTAGATTTATATATAGCTTTGTTCTAACACAGTTATTTTGGCACAAAACTGGACTTTTTCTGAAATAACGTACCCATTTTTTTCCATATTTCGATTCTAAGACTCAAATTATGCCTACATGTTAAATTTTATAATTTTTGGGGAGAAATTTAAAACTTTACCTTCGCAAATTTTTTTCACTTCTCGCCAAGAATAATTCAGTTGGCGAACTTCTTAATTTATAGCAACCTATTTTCCTTTCCTTTTTCTCTTTTGTTCAAGAGAGGGAAAAAAGTCATCGTTCATACTTTCAAATAATTTTAACAAATTGCGTAATCCACATTTTCGTTATTATCGCTTATAATAAATACGCCAACTCTTAAAACGCGCCAAAACGTAAATTCACGTATATCTTAGGAAATTTTAAATAAGAAACTTTAATTTTTTGCAGATGTGCTTGGAAATACACCTACAAAATAAATCATAAAACATAGGCGAATTTTATTCACAATGAGCTTAAATTCCGAAATATGAAAGGAAGAATCAAATACGTTTGATACACTCACTTCCAAAAGTTAAGCACGGAGAGAAAAATGCTAATTTCCGGAAGCCAATCAGAATTGAAGAGGATGCAATTCGCTGCAGAGGTAGACGGAAGTTTGCAAATATGTTAGGTAATAGCCAATCGCACTTTCATGTCAAGAAATATGCAAAAAAGACAGTCTTATAAGAAGCCAGCTTTATGAAGTGCTACAGAAGTTGATTGTAAGTATTAGTAGAAGGTGTTTAAAACTTTCGTACAATATGTTTTTATGACATACGTGTTTCCATGGCTTCCAGAAGACGATTGGAAGATTCTGAGCGCTGGCGTGCTGTGGGGTGCAGGACAGTCGATCACAGATATTGCTCTTTTCTTCGGCGTCCATCATTCTGTAATTTCACGTTTATGGAAACAATTCCAAACCACACAGACAATTGTCCGAAGGCCCGTAGCCGGTCGCCCAAGGGTTACAACCCCCGCGGAAGATCGGCATATTGCTACTAAAGCCAAACGGAATCGCAGAGCGACCTCCACACGCGTGACATCTGTGGTTACAGCGTCCATTGGTAAGGCGATATCTGCAGCTACTGTACGCCGAAGATTGCATATGAGTGGACCGTAGGCTCGGGTACCTCGAGTTTGTGTTCCTCTATCCATCCAATCAAGAGGGGCACGATTACAGTGGTGCCGGGAACATGTCAATTGGAATGTGTCTGACTGGGGTAATGTAATGTTTACTGATGAGCCAAGATTTGCTCTGGAACCAGATGAAAAGCGTATAAGGATACGGCGTGAACAACGAACACACAAACAGTCCTAAAACATCACCGAACATAATGTATTCCGAGGTGGAAGCATTATGGTGTAGGCAGGGATTTCATTAGGATACCGCACCGACCTGCACATCTTTAAACGGGGTTCTTTGACGGCTGTCTGGCATCGAGATGAAGTCCTAGAACACATTGTGACATTGTACGCTGCAGCAGTTGGCCCTACTTTTGTTTTAATGTACGATAACACACGCCCTCATAGAGCTGACATCGTCGATGACTACCTGGAGAGTGAAGGAATTGCGCGTATGGCGTGGCCAGGATTTTCGCCCGACCTCAATCCCATTGAAACTCTTTGGGATGTTTTCGGCCGTGCTGTATCTTCACATTCCCCAACTCCAGCCACTCCTACTGAGCTGGAAACTGCTCTACAAGAACAATGGCGATTGCTTAATTCTGCGGTGGTTGACCACCTAATTAAAGCATAGTCACAAGGTGTAAACTTTGTATACAGATGAGGGGGGGATCACATACCCTATTAATGTCCTTTTTATCCTTTTTTCATTTTATGCTGTTTATTTTCACTTTATACATAATTCTATTTAAGTCTCCAGTATGTCATTATCTGATGACTTAGAAAAATTTAATATTGTTTTTATTTCTGTATATAATTATTGATTTTGTTTTATGCATAAATATATATACTACTTTCCTGCCGAATGTTGTGTCAATCAAAGCAGTATTTGTTAACATCTTCGAGCTGAACGTTTGAAAGTGAGGGTAAAAAATTGATATTAATAAATATATATCTCAAATTCAATTAACATTGAGGAACTAAACTTTTGAGAGCTAGTTTGTTAAAAACTACTCGTGCGGGTTTACAAAACTTGGCAGTTTAGCATAATTTGACTCATAGAATCGAATTATGGAAACATTTGGCGTGTCATTTCAGAAAATGTCAGATTTTGTGTTAATATACCTTTATTAAAACAATGCTGTACATAAATCTAATATATATCCTAAGCCGTGCTTTTAAAATATAATAAACGCAATTCATTTCGTCAATCGGCCCACTATAACGGGAGATATAGACCTGTCCCCTTTTTCTTTTTACTCAGTGTACATACTTATCAGTCTTCTAGAAAAAATATATAACATCTAAAAAGTCGTAACCGAATATTTAGGTTTTGACAAATATGATTCCAGTTAGTGGTATTTTTGAAGATAGGTATCAGCTCCTGTGCACAAGGCCGCTAGTTATTTATCTACTAGTTACCAAAGACAACTCCAGAATTTAAAGTACCTTTTCTTTCGGAAAGAAGACTAAAAACTACGGATAGTCATTAATGCTACACATAAATCATATGACGGATTTTAGAAAGATTTATTGTAAGCATACTACTGTTTTTAGAATAGGAAGGGGAAAGAACCAAATTAAATAGAGACTTACAAAGCTGAAAAGCTATGAAAGTTATACCTTTTCCTACACATTGATCAAATAATTTTGTATTTTTCATAAATGCGTACATACATACATATATATATGTATATGTATGTATGTACGCATTTATGAAAAATACAAATATATATGTATATATATAATTCATGACTATACATTTATAATATTTTATGATAAGATTATTGAATATATGACCTCCTTTGAAAATAAAGTAGTTAAGTTAGAATTCTATTGAAGTGAATTTACTAATTAGCATATTTAAAACTGAATTATTAAAATGGAATAATTAAAAGTGAATGTCCAACCAACAAACAAAGTAATTAGCGGGATATATATCTATACATGAAAGCATTTTATAAACACCATAAAAATAGCATAGCATAAAACAATGTGCTATGTAAATTATATAATAAAATAATGTCATAAAAGGCATTTTCATTTATTTTATTACTTTCCAGAGTGTAAAAGCAAACCTTTTACAAATCAAATCAAACCGGAGAACTAATTTTCAGAGATTACAGGAGGTGAAGTAATAGTTGATTCCATAACCTTACAGCACGGAAGGTGAAGTTGCCAGCTGTCTCCCTTAAATTTTTGTTTATTATTTAAACTCACCTCACTTACACTTTTTAGCGGAGTAGACAAAAAACTAGAGAAACGCGGAAGATATTCAGTAAGTCAGTTCTAATTAAAAGTATATAAGTATCTTAGCTGCTTATAAAGGTAACATATCAATTCACATATTTTATGTTTGAAAACCAATACATATTTACTACTAGCGGAAGTACCCGATGCCAGTTAAGTTAGAAAAAGAGTAATGTATCTAATACAACAGGGAGAACGATACCGCTGTAATCCTTCTCTAACGATGCAAAAAATACGATTCATAGTCATACATGTTTCAGTCTGATGCGATATGGAACCCACATAAAAAATTTCGATAGAAAAATAAGGTAATTCCGTCTCATTATATCAGCAACAACGGCACGCTGTTTTTAATGATTTTCCTCTTTCTAATCAATAGGTCGTTAAAGCTCAAATTCCATTCAATATGTCACCTAGATTCAATTTTAGTAGATTAAATGTGGCAAAAAAGTTATCGAAATTGATCAGAAATCAATAACGCTAACATAGAAACAAACACACTTACAGACATTCTCTTATATATATAGAGAGAGATATTATTAAACTTGCAAATTTTTTATTAACAAACTCTCCGATTTGAAAGCGAGCAGTAGCAAGACTTCTCGAAATAAAGCATTTTTGTCTCCAAAGCGCGAGACTGTAGCCACTCGGAAAAATAAGTGCGAAAATTAGATTTTTCGGAGTTTTTAATTAATTTCTAGGCTGATTAAAGTCATACGAAATGAGAATATTCGAAATGGCTTCCCATGAATATTTGTAATCGGGAATAATGTATTTAATGTTTGGCAATGCTATTTTTATTTCATTGCAAAACTTGGAAATTTTTTATTAGCAAACTCTAGGATTTGAAGACCAGCAGTGGCAACAACTTTCGAAATGAAGCAGATTTTTATCTCGAGCTTGCGAGACTTGCCACGCGGAAAAATGAGGGCGAAAATTATCGTTTTTCCGAGTTTTTAATTAATATCTCTGATTTTAGCTTTTTTGTTTTGGAAAAAAAGTCGACCTTAACCTTTTCCAGAATCCAGAAAAGAATTGTAGAATGTTTGGTGACGATAGCTATAGTAGTGACTGAGTTATTAGAGGACAAACACATAAACTTTCTTCTTTATATATATATAGAGAGAGAGAGAGATAAAACTAAACAATTATTTGTATTAATTCATATAAAATTGCCTCAACGTTTATTTTTATTTTATCAAAACCTACACGCAAAGATTGATAGTCAATACAGCAGCAGCTTTCTGTAGCAGTCGCGAAAATCATTCCGTTATTTTTCTTGCAGCAAACTGGATGGCCACAAAAAAAGGGAGGGAAACTTTCAGAATGTTGCAAGATTTTTATTGTTTTCTCAGTTACTAATTATTTTCCCTTTATTATAATTTCTACTTTCGTCAAAGATCCAGCAGATTAGAACTTAAGAAACTAATAAAACGGATAAAGGAACTGATAATTGTTAAGTTCTCAGAAAGCGTTAAGCAGCATAGGCTGGCTTGACTCTACTTTAGATTTTCTGCTCTTGCAAATTAGCTTGACGGCACAAGTTTCTGCTGCCTAAGTTCTATGTCAATCAACGATGAGGGAAGATCAAGGCTAATTTTGGTAATTTTATACTCTGCAGTTGACGTAATTTACCCGTGTTCCTATTGTATTCCTAAGTGTTTTAGTATGTGTAACTGTCAGGTCGATATCTAAATAAATGCTTTTATTTAACCTTTTACTAGCTGCTGTGATACATCTAGCTAAGATATTAGGGCATGATAAGTATATCATAGTGGTTCGCGTCTCAGCAACAAAAAGGTTTTAACGGGGAGATGACGCATACTTTTATTTTGCCGTCACATTTATAACACTATGTACATGCCACATAAACATGGGTGAAAATATATATCCAGCAGCTATTCTTGAATATTGCAGTATGCTGTCTGTTTCATGTTATCTTCTGATGACTGTAAAAATAAAAGGATGGTCCAAACAGCCTAAGTCGACATTTCCTACATACATGCATCAGAACAAAGAAGAAGTTAAAATAAAAAACAACTAAACTTTCCAAGAACAAAAAATTAAATTTTTTTCACTCATGCAGGCCCTAGCATACACGCTTGTGAATGATAAAAATATCTTGACTGCAATCCTAACACCTGAGATTTCAAAACCGTGAGACTTATCATAAAGAAAGGAAAGAATAATTCTAGCAAAGGTGATTTCAAGCTAAATAGTTCTTCTAAAAGGATAGATCTTTTTACAGTCCCAACAATCATAAAAGTAAAGAATTCTTCAATCGACAAATAACTCTTTATAAGATCTGTTGATAACTGAATACAATTATTCTTCACTTTTTGGTGGATATTTAAGGAGTCCGTCATTGAATCTTGGCCGAAATGCCTTTAAGAATTACTTGTTTGTAATGGGAAAAGTGTTTCACGAGAATTCTGACACGTACAGTGGAAATATCTGTTGTGAAAAACTGTTGATCTCTGTATAATTAACTAACATTTCTTCATTTTTAAATCTTTTAGAATGAATTGAATAAGAAATATAAAGAAGCAAATGAAAATAATTCATCCGAAGTAAGTATTTTTTTTAGTCAATATGGATTCAGAGTTCTAACGTAGTTTAGGAATTCGCTTCTTATATGTTTTAAAGTTATATCTCTACAAATGTATTATATTGAAAGACAAATAGTTATTTTTACTGCACATTATAATTTATTCAAATAATCATGATATGCCCAATTATATGTAGTGTAATTAATTGTTAGAAGCCTTACGTGTCAATTTAAAGTTAACGGTAAATTAAACAAAATGCACTAATATATTATCCCTAGAAATTAACTCTGTGAGCTATGCAGATTTTTGTAACATATCCGTTATTAAAATATGATCCATCTCTGATTTGTAGTGAACTGTATGTATTGCTGATGCTTAATACCTCAGCAGAACTTGTACAAATCACAAACTCATAATACTGCTTAGTTAAATATCTCGCAAAATTAACTCTTATAACAGAAAAAGCTCTGCTATGTGTTATTGTTGAATCAAGTAGATCTTCTATTAGCTGAGTTGCAGTTTTGCTGGAAATGTGCAGCAAATAATATATTGCTTTAAACATTTTCTAACGTTTCTGTCTTGTATTTGCAATCAATTAATGGATGTCGTATGACAGAGATGAGGTGTTGCATATCTGAAGATATAATTCACGATCATGCTTAATAATAATTGCGTTATTTTTAGACAAAACTCATAGGTCATTTCTGATTATCTGGAACTGTAGCGTTTCTGAGTCCCACCTACACACACTACGCCTACGGAAACTAAGAATTTATTTAAAGAAAAAGCTTACTTAATATCCCCAAAACCCTTCCTGATTTCAAGCGAAATAGTTCTTCTGAAAGCATAGATCATTGTACAATCCCAACAATCATAAAAGTAAAAAATTCATCAATCGACAGATAATCTCTATAACTCTTTATAGAAAATGTTGATCGATATTATTCTTTACTCTTTGGCGGATAGCTAATATTCTACATAATTTAAACCATGCTAAATACGTAGAAATCTCGTTAAACTCTTCGAAATTAGAAACATTTGCAAAGAAACACTTCTTCATTTCCTTCAGCGTAACTTTATCTTCTAACGCTCGATTAAATGTTGCTGTAATTAATAAAATTTGGTTTAACAACTGGAATGTATAAATCGCATCGTACAAATTCTGCCGTTACTTAACCTCTGGTTCCACAACATGCAGGATTATCTTTTCTAGCACCATAATTCCATTTCGTACTTAAGACAACTTTCTGAACTTTTGCAACATGATTTGCAACAAAAGCAAGCCAAAGGCAAGTCTCATAAGTTCATGCGAATGTAACTCGCGAGTCTGTCCACGAATGAGTACTGTTGTTTGGTAGCTCCATGCATAACAAAACTATACATAAGTTATAAGGTATATCTCCCACATTCTTAGCGTGCCTTCGTGGTGTAATGGTCAGCACACTGAACCGGTATTTCAGAGGTCCGTGGTTCGATTCCCGGCGAAGGCGGTGCATATTTTTCATGTCTCCTGCTTGTAATTAACCTAATGTCTCTACAAAGTAACGTAGCACGTAGCTCCAATATTTGAAGAGACTGTCTTTACTGTCTGCTTTTTGTTACTGGAAAGCTAATACTGGCAGAACAATCAGAGCTATTTGATCTAAGTAAATTACTGCGTGATATGATTTTTCTGAAGCATCACAAAAAGCGTCAGTTTCTATAGATATCGGCTCCGGATATAACACATCTCGGAATCTTAAGACTGACAAAAAGGGTAATTATACATGGAAACTTATTATTTTTCGTTAAACACTTCATCCCATCAAGTTCTAATCTACACAATTCATGTAGTAATATTTTAGCATACATCATCGAAGCCGCTCATTGTCCCATAGGATCAAAGTTTTAGCAATTCCTGATAACTTGATTCTTTTAAGGAAATTGTTTTATCATCTGTTCATTCTCGAAAATTAAATACATCATTATGGGCTGCAAATAACGCTTAACGTCTTCATTTTCTCATCAATGATTATTTTGAGCGAAACCATTCCGCAACAATGCCTGAAATAACTGACACATTCGATATCCACTTCCTTAAGCTGGGTACTCTTCTTTTCGTCCTTACAACGACAACTGTTGAACTAATCGTTTAGATTTCCGCTTCATTTTGTGCTCCTGAAATTAAGTCATCTACATAAAAATCCCGAAGAGGAATCTTGGATGTCGAAGGAAACCTGGTTTATTCATCTAACGCAAGTTATTTCAATACTCTAGCAGACAGAAATGGTGCATAAGCATCTTCATACGTCACTGTTATTTGTCTAAATGTTGTCAGGAGTTCAAAAGGACTATCCCTTCATAATATTCTTTGAGAATTCGTATTTTCCGGAGAAACTTCACTAAACAAAAGGTCCACCGACACATACCACAGCTTTATAAGTTCTGAATAGTAGAAATAAAGAAAGTAATTCTTGTTGAAGTATCTGCCCAATTATCAAAAAGTTCCTCCAAGAAATGTTCCGATGTTCTTTAAGCTGAAGAATTAAAATCAATTCGCAGCTTAGAAGTCGAATTTGATTCCTTCAAAACGACATAATCAGAGTCTCATCTTAATGTATTATCTCATGAAATCCTTGTATTATTTATATAACTGAAGCCTTTTTAAGAAGGAATCCTCTAACGCATACAGCGTTTTCAGTAGCCAGACAGACGCATCTTCATCTGGGAGTTGAGAAGGTGATGAATAAAAAGATAATTTCACTAGGTATGCAATATTTCTAATTCTCACCAATGTAGAACTGGGGTAGTAGAACTCAAAAACTCCCTCAAACTCTCCCTGATTTTCTTTCCGATTTTTCTATCTGATGATTGCATGTTAAATGTAAGCACAGCACCTAAAAAAGAAAACAAAATAAATAGGAAATGGTTCTGCTTCACTGTATATTATTCGCATAAATCTTAGATTTTACTTTTGATGAACTATTCACCTCTGATGAAGTTGATTATCCAAAATAATCCAACGTTGTTCAGATAGAGGTTTACTTTCTCCGACATTAATCGTTTCCTCCTTTAAAAGTGGTAGAGAAATGTCTATTCTTTAAATAGACACACTTATTTTTTTCGTCAATGTACTTCTTATTTAATACAAAATGCAGCAATCCTCCTATAATCCAACTAGTTATAAATATTGATGTTGCGGACTCTTGCTAAAAAGTGTGGAACGAAAGTGATTTGCGATATTGTTCTAGTTTTTATATCCGACAATCCCAGATATAAAATAAATACCTTAGATATTTTTTATAGATAAGAACAATCTTTTTATACACTTCTGCGTTATTAAACCGACTTTACTTGAAGGTTGAACTAATGCTCTACTCGTCCCATAACTGATATTCTCCAGATAAATCTGACACCTTAATAATAGCTGTGCATGATAACACGACACGCTAGAAATTAAAATCCATTACAGCAGATTTAATAATGACTAAGTCCGAATTCTTGGAATTTTCACCTGACTCAATCTATTGAGCATTGTTTATACTAAATATCTTTCCTGAAGGAAATGGTTTAGCTATCAACGATATCTTGTTTGAACTACTCGTAACATTTTATGCATTTTTGGTTCATTCTGAATTATATCAAAAGGCAATAATATATGATGGCTAATGGATATTTCTGCAGTCCAAAGCGCAATGATTTGAAATTAAAACTATGTTTCTGACAAAATTTACACGATTATGAGCATTCAGATTTAGAAACATAATACATTTATTTTGGTTTTTAATATCCTGTTTATTGTATTGTATTGATGATTTATTGGAATTTTGAAAATTCCAATAAATCAATAAGCTTGGAACTTCTCTTTTTAGTTTTATTCCACCATCTCTCTCGTAGAAAAACATAGTTTAAATAGTGTCTGCTAATTGTTCAACTTTAAAACCTAATGCTTCAAAGGAACAAATAAATATATTCTGTCACAATATCCACGAAAGAAAATAGCTAAGCTAGATTTTGCGCTTGTAAATTTGATAAAAATAAAAAACTTACTAAATTATAGCATTCTTCAGTACTACCAATTAGATTAGGGAAGATTTATTTTAGAATAAGCGAATGCTTATCGCTTCGCGAGATTTATTCTCAACCGTCACATATTTAACATTCTTAAAATTGTCAGCATTAAAAATAAATCATCAATACAATATTGCATAGTTTTCTGTTCTTCAGTATACTTACCAATATCATTTGCTTCCCAGATTACAGAAATGTTATTAAATATATCCAAAATTTCAGTCATCAAATTATTTAATAGCAGAGGCGTAGTTCTTTGTAATTTTTTTATTAACTTTGTAAATTTAGTCTTAGCAAAACGAAGCCTTTTCTTAAGCTTGGAGAATTCCATTGCTTATTCATTAATATGTATATATGTGTGTGTGTGTGTGTGTGTGTGTGTGTGTGCTTGTGTGTGTGTGTGTGTGTGTGTGTGTGTGTGTGTGTGTGTGTGTGCTTGTGTGTGTGGGGACAAAGCTAGAGAAATGCACTAACTCACCCATTGTTCTGTAGCTCTGGAACGAATGGCAGTACATTCCATATCTGGTTATAATGAAATGTATGCAGATTTGTTGATGTCTTAGCTTTCTAGAAGTTGTAAAAATCACAAATAATAATAATACTGGACTTTATTATTCTCCCTTGAAGACATCACACAGAATGAAAAATTGAAAGTTGCTAAACTCGCCGAATTTTATCAAGTTTTAATAACTAGTAAAAATTCTTCGTAGCAGCAGTTACTCAGTGGTAGCACCAACAGATTAAAAACATGAAACTTCGATCACTGGCATTAATTCTAGAAACTTGTTTTCATCTGTATCGCTGTTCAGATCAGTGATATTATATAAAATTCACATAGCATTGAAATATATTTTAAATTTTGAGTTTCCAAAAGTAAATTGAATAAATACATTTCATTTACTTAAATAAGGCAATCACTCAATATTAACTTCGAGAATGTTAAAAAGAGTTGTTGTGAAATAGTTGTTAGAATGAATCATCGAAGCAAACACAATTGCATACAAATAGATTAATGCATGGCTTCAACATGTTTTGCGAAATTTTGGTATGAAATCAATTCAAGAAAGTCCTCATAATTAGGCCATGCTTGTACCTATCTTATATGGCAAACCTCCTTATTTCTGGTATCTCAGAGAGAATTTGGTCAAGCCAACGCGGCTCTTTCCTCGAATTCAGTCTTGACTAATACTTCTTCTGAATATGCTCAGTTTAAAATAAGCTTAGCACTAATAATTGCTCATCTTTCATAGAAATACCATATTACTTCGAACTAAAACCTCAGAATGCATTCAGATTACTTAAGACAGAAAATTAGGGTGCGTCTTAAAATTTTAATAACTTATTTCTCACAATTTCCCACCCACTAATGTTTGGGTCTCAAATAACGGAGTTCACCAGCGCTGACCTCTGTGATTCAAATCCCAGCAAACGAACAGCTTATATAGTGGTATCGTGGTTTTTCCCATATGTGACGTGTATGTGAGTCAGTCTCTTTAAAAATCTTCCACGAAATCATCCTTCCTCTTAGGCAGTCAGTCCTCGAGTGCTTTGCCATACTCAAGTAACCAACCAATCCAGAGCTGAAATTGCGCCGTAGCCCGGCTCCGGTACTTCCGTTTTTCAGATAAATTATAATTTTCGTCGGAGCGCACGGGAACCCTGAATGAAGGTGTTCTGGCACTACTTTTCTATAAGTGATCCCCAGTTTTAACAGACAAATTTTATTTTATTATTAAATATACCTTAAAAATCTATTCTAACTTATGAATGCAGCTTGTCTTTCTCTCGAGCACAAACCTTATATAGAAGTTGAGACTTTTAAGGAAAGAAAAGCCCCCACTCACGTGTCAAAGGCCGCTCATATGTCTCTAGGAAGCGGAATGATTTATAAGACCGACTAAATTTAATTTTTATTTCCTGAAAGCACATGCAACGCTAATAACTTCCTACACTTCTTGCAGACTTTTTGCACGACTTGATCAAACACTGGGTACCACTACTGTCACTTGTACAGAGGAATCTCACGTTGATGACCACCATGTTAACGGATCGTATTCAGCCAAAATTTCCGCTTGACGGCTAGAATTATTTGGACGGGGCATCGCGATCAAAAATTCTTGCTCATCTCTCTTTATTTTCAAAGCTACATTTTTCCGTTAAAATTTCCTTCTGTATCCTCACACAGTTTCTAGAATTCTCATTATTTTCCTTAGTGACGCTTTAATTGTTTTAGCGTTTTTTATTGGTGTGCTGCCAAAAAAAAGTAGTTTTTGTATCTATCATCTCTTGAAATAGTACATTATACGTATAAATACTGGCTTAAATTCGAACGGAGATCGGCTGAACTGCGTCATAGCTTCTGAGTGGAATTTAGTTCCAGCCGGAGCCTGAAATGAGATCCGATAACTTATTTTTTACTTAAATATTTATAATTAATTTAATAATTTATTAAATTTCTATTTATCTCTACATTTGTTTTTGTTTAATTATTTAAATTTTTAGTTATTTTATTTATTTATTATTTCTTTCTTCCTTCCTGACAGTTTTTCACAGGACAACGACACTTTTGACTAATTTTAGAAATTAAGCCCGGAACCAAACCTTAAAACAAGTAACTAATGTCTTAAAAGTATCAAAATGGTTTTACGGAAAATATTTCTCTATACTTTGTCGAAAACCATTTTCTTTTTTATTATTTTTTCAATTTATAATCGTTCCGGCCGATATTCGAAGTAATACGGTATTATTGACAGCAATATAACAGCACAATTTATTCATGTTTCATGGAAAGGTATTCCCAACAATTTTTATATGTAAAACTGATGTAACTATTACAAAAAAATCTGATGCTTTTTATATAATTAAATAATATTTATATGTATTCCAAATTTTTTAGTCTCAACTGAAAGCAAAACGCATTTCGAAAGACGTCCTTAGTATGATACGTTTCCATGTAAGTATATTTATTTAATCACTTAATGTACTATTACTAACGTAGTTCCTTCAATCATTTCTTATGTGCTTTAAAGATATGACAGATATATCTAATTTCAGACTCACTAGTTAATATTACAATATAAAAAAGGTCAGTTCTATATCTTCCGTCGTATTGGGCCGATTAACGATATTCAGCTTGCGTTTTTCATGTCTCGAGAGTGCGACATAGGATATGTATTAGATTTGTATATAGCATTGTTCTAACATAGTTATTTTGACACGAAATCGAACTTTTTCTGAAATGACATGCCATTTTTTTTTCATATTTCGATTTTACCTTTCAAATTAGGTAAAATTACTAAGTTTTGTAAAAATCGCACTAGTAGTTTTTAAAAAATCAGCTCTAAAAATTTTAGCTTCTCGAGATTATTTGAATTTGATATATATTTTTTTCAATATCTGTTTTTTTATTGAATTACTTAACTTTTTCTTCCAGAATTCGAAATTGAGGCTTAATCCAAAAATAATTCGCCCATTTTTTATGATTTAATTTTAAAATTTGTATTTTAATATCTTTTATAAATTTTTCGAAAACTTTTTTTTATTATAACCTATAAAATTTTTAGCATTATCTGAGCAAATGTATTTCTAGGCACACTTGTAAAACATTAAGAAATTTTTTTTCAAAATATCCTAAGATATACAGGAATTTAGATGTTGGCGTGTTTTGAAATTTGGCATATTCGTTATAAGTGGTAATAATGCCACATGTAGTTAACTCACTCTGTAAGGTTTTAGTTTAAACTAACAAAGTTTTATGTTAATTTCCTCTTTCCTATGAGTTCTCATTTCAACTTCCCGTTAGAATGAGCGCGCGTTTCAGCTTTATGCTAATTTGAAGTGGAGCCAAGTTTTATATTTAAAAGTTCATCAAGGAACTTCTCGGTGTGAGAAAGCTTTAAGTCTCAGATCACTGCGGCTCTGTTCAACGTTCACCTGACTAGCTAGTATTTAAGTTATAAGCCTTAGCGCTGTTACGCTATTACTTATTGAAGTAATCTAAGTGCTTTAGTATTAGCTAAATCTTGCTACGCACCATTGATAGTTTAGATTAGAGGCCAACCTCGCGTTTATAGCTCTGAGAGCAACGACTTCTGAATTTTCTACTTAACTTTATTTTAAATTATTTGATTGTTCAATTTAGACCCAAGTGCGGTCATTATTTTCTGTTATCCGTTCCGAGTTGGGAAGTGGCTGTAAATAGTGGTTTAATAAAACGATAATTTTAAAACTCTCTCACGTGCAGTTATTCTACCATTTAACCACAGTTATTCTACCACAGAACATAGCTGCATTCAGCTCCCTGTTCAAGATCAGGACTTTAACAATATCACGATCATGTTTTCCAAAAGTATGCACAGAACGCTCAGTCCTGACAACTCTGTTAAAATTATTTGAAAGTAATGACGGGGCCTTTTTTCCGATCATGTACAACGAAAAAGGGGAAGGAAAACAGCTTGCTATAAATTAAAAAGTTCGCCAAGTGAATTATTCTTGGCGCAAACTGGAAAAATTGCGCCAAGATAAATCTTTTAATTTCTCCTTAAATTATCAAGTTTTGTAAAAACCACACGAGTAGATTTTTAGAAAATTAGCTCTCAAAATTTTAGCTCCTCAATGTTATTTGAATTTGGTATATACTTATTAATATCTCTTTTTTTATTGAACTTACTTAACTCCTTTTCCAAAATTCGAAATTTAGGCCTAATCCAAATATAATTCGCCCATTTTTTATGATTTACTTTTACAATTTGTATTTTTAAATATTTTTTATAAATTTTTAGAAAACGTTTTTACTATAACCTATAAAATTTTTAACATCCTCTTAACGAAGATGTATTTCTAGACACACTTGCAAAAAATTAGAGTTTTTACTCAAAATCTCCTAAGATATACGTTAATTTACATATTGGCTTCTTTTGAAATTTCGCTTATTCGTTACAAGTGATAATAACGCCAAATGCGGTTTACGCACTCTGTTAAAATTATTTAAAAGTAATGAACGTGACCTTTTTTCCTCTCCTGTGCAATGAAAAAAAGGGAAAATAAAATAGCTTGCTATATATTAAAAAGTTCGCCAAGTGAATTATTCTTGGCACAAACTGAAAAAATTGCACCAAGGTAAATTTTTTAACTTCTCCTGAAATTTCGCACCAAATTTTACAAAATTTGATATTTAGACTTAATTTGAGTCGTAGAATCGAAACATGGGAAAAAATTGACGTGTCATTTCAGGAAAAGTCCGATTTTGTATCAAAATACCTATATTAGAACAATTTTATATATAAATTTAATATATATCCTAAGTCGCCCTTTCGAGACATGACAAGCGCAATTTGATTTTCGTCAAGTGGCCCAGTAGAACGGGAGATATAGAACTGTCACTTCTTTTAGCGCAGTGTACGTCAGTCTGTTACGATTGCCAAGTATATATTGGCGCCGCACGAGGCGCCTAAAATACTGCTCCCTTTGAGTGGTTTGGTGCAGGGGAAGAGAAATGGGAAACATTTGACAAAGGACTATCTGCAAAATATCTAATTGAAGAAGAAACAAAGAAATTTACTCGATTGAATGGGTTTTCGCGCTCACAACTCATAAATACATTCTGGTACGCTTTTAAAAGGAATCGTATTAAAGCTGAAAGGTAAGGAAATGGACGAACTTATTTAGTTTCTTATGTAGGAAAGCAAACGAACAATTAGTGCTCAGTGAAAAAAAATCAAGTGCTGTTGTGATTGCATCAGTGATTGAATATACGAGTATGTAATTAGTGGAAGATTGCTTCGCTTCTTATATCATGCTACTGAAATAAAGTATTACTCTGAATATATCGCCATTTTATTTAAAGGTAATACTGAAATATTCAACTAATGAAGTTTATAGATGGAAAGAAAACATTATACTTTGAATTTTCAAGCATGGCAAAATATCACTCTCAGTTGACTATGTTTTATAGATAGTTATCATATAATTGGACCAGTCTGGTGAAAGATCCTCTTATTCTAGAAGAATATTGTATTTCTTAAACATAGAACATTCCCTGTATAAGCGAAACTCGTTTCTTATTATCCTAAAGGGCACAAAACGATTTTATGGAACCAGTTTCAATTTAATGTATTATACCTAATTTTAAAAAATACCTTTTATAGCGTTTGATCATACCGAAAAAATATCATTAACTGTCTTGATAGCATTACAGTTAAATGCTAAAATGTGTTTGGAAAATGATGATTGAAATTATTTGACAGTCTTCGTTTAATTGCTCTTCTCTGTGGGTATAAAAGAATTTTGATTAGCATTATAACTCAAAAATAATATAATAAAAATTTATTGAATCTAATTCATTATTAAACCTTCGAATGCAAATTAGTGTTTCAATTCCTATCTTGACACAGCTACACTTCTTCAAAAAATAAATAAAAAATTAAAAAGAAAAAAATCTGAAAGGCTCCAGATTTTAAATTACGTCCAAAGTAGCGTTTTATTAACGTTTTGTTTGTTGCCTTTATTTATTAAATATCATGTTCTATGTACTCAAACCATAAAATTCAATTCAACAGCAATATCGCAAAATAATTTTAAAATGAGCATGTCTTTAGAATTTCCTATGCAGAGTCTAGTACGATGGAGAAAAAAATGTTTTTTATTTCGTACAGTATTGCCTTTGCTCGCTTTGAAATCATCAAGTTTGTTAATCAAAAATTCGTTCAAGTGTTACAAAATATTAAATCGTAATAAAACAAATTAAAAATTCAAATTAGGGTTTATACATGCCCCTATTCTATGGAAGATTACATTTTTCAAATTTTGATGGCTCTAGGTAACGTTGTTTTATCAGAATGCGGGAACATACATACATTCATACAGATTCTTCATTATTTAATTTCATTAAATATAATACAGGGCTCTAATGTTTGGTGACAACAATTTGAAAAGTGATTCCCCGTTTAAAGTTTTCAACGCAAAAATGCCAAAACGAAATTAATAGCCCTTCATAGAAAATTGCCCCTTTGGACTAATAACCTTTCCTGTACTAAAGCGCGTTAAAAAACTAAGTGATTCGCATTTGAAATCTTCAATTTAATATATTCGTTTACTTTCAGCCACATTTTCAGGAGCTACAGAGTAATTTCTAATATTTATTATTTATTTTTTCGAATTTTAAAATTAGGTATGACCCTCTGCTGAAGGATTTCGTGGAAAAATGTGTGGGAAGCGTCCAGTATCCAGTACTTGAATTTGGTTTCTAACGTCTTTACTATCGTCTCTACATTGAGACATAAGAGGCAGATGACTCATTCCGTCCATGGGTCCAACTCAAGTAGATTTAGGTAGCCTAAGAATCTTGATGCTTTGCTTGAGCCCAGGCTGCCAAGATGCAGATTTTCATCTATTGCATCAAACGACCTTATCCTCTCCATATAGACACACAGCGCGTCAAAACCGTAGTTCACTTGCCGTATTACATTAAGATATGAGGCAGCATGCCAAGGAGTCTTATACATTCTGCGAATTTTGGTGCTTTGTTTAGACCACACATGGACAAACTGCGGCTCTCCGACACATCAATTTAATTTCTTAATACAAATGAAATTTGAAATAGAAATCATGCAGTGCCAAGTTTCTTTATTAATCGCTAATTTAATTTCTGATCTTATTTATGTAAAAATTTGATAGATTTGAAACTGTTCATTGTTGGTTTATCTTCAGAGCAACAATTACGTAAAATTACAAATTATTCCATTTCTGGTAATTACTATTCCGATTATTTTAATTTTTGAACACGTAATGGTCATTGGAATACACTAGTACGCAATTAATGTAAAACGCAATGCTAATATTTTTATTTAATTACTCTCCCTAATATTCTTTCTAACAAGTTAATTTTATTTCCGACAGTATCTACTTACCTTCCTGTGTTATCCCATTGTTCACAACAATTGTGATCCATCTGGAAGGTTTGCTATTTATTCGTTGTAGGGCACTACTACTACTACAGTCTTTGAATGGCGTGAGTTATCTGCTGAAAAAACATGTTTTGCCTTACAACACATACAGAGCTCTTTTAATCTATGGAAGAATTTTACGAGGATTTTATTTTTGATGGAGTGAACCTTCAGCATCTTACTTGGTTAGGATATTTGTCTCAAATTTTCTGAGGAACTCCTTCAAAATAATTTCCTATCACTAAGCAAGTCAGGTATTTTTATGCAATTGCTTCACAGATTTCACAACCATTCACAATAATATGCTTAATGAAAACTTTCTCCACATGAAACTCTATCTTTCGTAATAGTTCCCTGGTACTCCTAGGCAGAGATGATAATTTATTTCACCAATGGTTGCGCGTGCTGAAATAATTGGAGTGATGTTAAGAATCACTGGTTTAACAATGATTTAAATTTTAGTGAAAATTTTTAAATTCTATTTTATCAAATACTGTTATTCCAGATAGAGATCTTTCACCTTAATCATCAAATCTTCGTATCGATAACGTTGCATCTAGCAATGAGGGATCAACAGAGCAATCTCTCTCTCTTCTCTAAAGTTTCTATCAATATTGGTAATATTTTCTCGTATTTTTCGATTTCCTGTTTGGTGACCTTCTTTCTTTCTATCTCGCACTAGGCTAGAGTCGTCGGTAAATATCGCACTAAGTTAGAAGCATTTTGCTGTCCGCCATATCTAAAGTTTCAATTTTTACAATTGCCACTCTATAGCTGCCTCGGTTGCCCCGGCTCTGATGATAGCATTCCACTTCTTTTAATCAGCTGATATTTTTTGTTTTCTTAATTTTCGATCATCGTGAACAACGATCATCGTGGACTGACAAGTCCTTCATAAAAGTTAGTAGCCAATCGAAAAGTTGTACAATGAACCAGTGCTTGATCACTACAGGTTTCAGGCAATAATGTGAAATTTTGCTGCCGTGAACGTTTATTTTTAAACTCTGGTCTTTTATTTTTTAAAGTATTTCTCATACAGACTCCATTTGAGATTTATTTTCTGTACGCAGGTTAGGCAATCCTTGGAAATTTGTACTATGTAACTGTTAGACTGACAATAATTTATTTTAAACTTTCCTCTGAGTTATTTTACTTAGAAGTTCAAGACAGGACGATAAGTCATTTGAACGCTTTTAATGGGTCCAACAATTGGAATATGTTGGATCCGTACACCTATTTGGCAAGAGCTTAGGAACTAAACTATTGTGCCATGTTAGAAAAGGCCTCCGTATCGAACAAATGTGCATCCCCATAGAAATACTCGTATGAAGAGTTACACGTTCATGTTATACCTGCATTTGCGAAATAAATTCATTATAATAATGGCAGGTATGTTTTCTTTCCGTGCGGTACTTTTGATTTGCCATGTATTTGAAAAGCAGCTCAAAATTAAATAGATAGGTTGAAGAGTTTGGCTGGTAGACAGATCAAATATGTGCTCGACGAAGCGTTTATGTCGCCCCCCGTATGAACTACTAGATATATGAGCAATAGGTTATGTATGTCCAGAATTATTTAATGATTTAAGAGGTAGTTTCGATAATTTTCAATGATGCGCATGAACTTCGTTATCTGTGTCCAAAATTATCAGAACAATTCGAGAGATAGTTTGAAGAATTTTCAATGATGCGCCTGAACTTCATTATCTATGCCCAAAATTATCGGGATGATTCGAGAGATAGTTTCGAGAATTTTCAATGATGCGCAGTGTACTGATTACTAAAAACTTCTGGCAGATTCCGCTAGATACCACGCTGAAATGCTGTATCAACCAGGGCCGTCATGAGAGATATTGATTATTCAATTGCCACTGAAATTGCAATCATATTCTTTTTTGGTACATTCTTCTATACTGGAGATCAGTAAAAGTAGTTATTCCAAAGTTTTGTGAAAAAGTGTTTAACGATTTGTTAGGTGAGGATCCAAAGATTCGAATGATCTCAGTATGTTGGTTCTTATGTTAATTGTGTGGAGAAACAAAATTACGATTTAAGCAAAAGCCTAAATAAGTTAATAGCTTATATTTAAATAAATATCATTTCTCGAATAACAGTTTCTCTGCAGTGCGCGTTGACGTGTATCATTCAATGTATGCTTTCTAAAAGACTGCTCATGTGTTAAAACGAAGCTCATTTTTTTTTAAATAATAATTTTTAATTTACTCAAGTAACATGTTTTAGGTAATTGTAGACTAATGAATATGTTTCCTATTCATTTTACTTATACTAAAATAAAACAACAATAATTATAAACTGAGAGGTATAAAGGAAATTAAAAAATATTTGGTTTCTCTACCTGAAGAAAAAAGGCTTAGTTGCCCAGTACAAGAGTTACAAATTTTTATTTTCCTCAGAGTTAACTTGTCTGAACACAAAACAGTACGTATAAGACGTATGTATTCATATTTAAATGTAATCATGTTAATCGCATATTCATTAATTTACTTCAAAGGTTTCTTTATATTCAAAACCTGTCTCATTATTTTTAAAACGATATATTTGTGGACTTGCCGCTCTCGAACGTTCATAAAATCGGCCATGCGGCTTCCATCGTCTTTACGTTTGGCCATCCGTGGTTTAGACTCTAGAAACGAGCCTATCTGAGTACATATTCTAAGACATCATCTGGCACAGCGGCAGTTTGCGCTTTAGTAGAAATCGAGTTAAAGCAATTTTGAAATTTTCGACGACAGTTTGCATTTAGAGCAAAAAGACTTGTATTTAGTTGTCGAGAAAAGGTCCTTTTCATTTCATAACCACGTTATTTGTCCCAATAGGGCGGCCACATAAAATCATATGAACCCATTGTTCTCTCTGGCCAACATTGTTCTGCCCAGCTAATGTTTTGAAACATTCCATGCCACCCAAAACAATAAGACGATTATTCTGTAACAGATATCACGAAAGGCACACTTCCAGTGTTTCCATGAAGAAACAATCTGTGCCAACCAAAGCAATGAGATGATTATTCTCCAACAGATTTCCCAAAAGGCACACTTCGAATGTTTCCATGAATGTCAGGAAGATAACTGAAGTGTACGTTTCGATAGACGTTACGTCACGGTGACTAAGTAACACTTTATCAAATTTCATATAGAATGCCTTACAAATATTTTTCACAAACATGCTGAGCACAGAAATATATTTAATTATTCGCAGAAACTTTTCAAGCATCAACTATTTACGATTTAATAATTGTATTGGGCCAAATTTTTTCGGTATTTCTTAGAAACTATAGAAATCATAATCTCCTTCCTGATGAAAGAACTTTTCCTCGATTTCTCATGTCTAATATTTTTTAAACTGCGTACAGTGTCTAAATCATAAAGATAGGAAGTAAGAAGTGAGGCCTTAACCTGTTTTTCCCATATACTGCTTTGAAGCGCTGACGATCCATTCCGTGGTGACCATAACATTCAGTGACTTACCATTAAGATCAATGGGTTTTGACACGATCGGGTGTAAATATTTTGTAATTACGTCGTAAATATATATACAAATGTATATATTTTCTTTTCTACAATATTTCAGAGTCCTAGCTATGTGAAAAAAATATTTTTAAACATTTCATTCTGAACGGAATCAAATGCTGTACTTTCCACAGAACGGTTTAATTTGAATGAAATATTTTCAAATTTATTACATTAGAAAAACGTGTTACGGTAATTCAATTTTATTCGGTTAAGGATTACAAAGATTAAAGTTTATCGTATTATTAATATTAAAATTATGCATTATTTCTTTTCTAATTATAGATTGTCTTCCTAAAATACTTTATCAAATACGACATGATTTTTTAGCTTATGAGACATCTTTTAAATCGAAAATTCTAGGTCAATTTATAATTATTGCTCTATTCGGTCCATTTCAAATTAGAGCGCCTTTTATTTTAATAGTGAAATACATTTAATAGTAGTGCTCATTTCCATATTCTTTACTTTCTCTGAACATTTCTGAAAGGGAATAAAAAAAGGATTTTTTTAAACATTATTTAAAACTTGTAACAAAGTTATTATAAAATGTAAGGGAATAATTCTTTTAATTATACTTATCAGATTATTTTACCCCTTAATTTCAACAATAGATACTGTAAACTCTTCTTTATTACTTCCTTAAGTACGCATCTTAGAGAATTTACTTTACAATACCTTTTAACAGACTGCTTTCCAGTACGAATAATTCTTGCTTAAATAGTTTTATAAACGTATTTGTCAACAGGATTTTAGTTTATGTTTACAATTCAATGTTACGGTTGTTATATATTTAGACAATATTTATAATCATTATAAATTTAGATACAATTAATAATTAGATTTCTTCATGGTAAATTTTAAAGGCGTTTATGAATGAATAAATCCTTCATTTCGAATACATTTATAAACAATTTGATAAATATTTATGTATTTTGTTAAAGGCAGGTACATGCTTTTTGCAAGCGTATTCATAAATATACATTAAATATTTCAGATATAATTTAATTTGAAGGTCTTTCATTCCCCTACTTCTCAAAGCCAGAATATTTAAATTGGTAGTGCGCGTGAAGTAATGCAAAATCCACTAGTGGGAGAAAAGGTTTAAGCGTCAAGTTCCTAGAAGAAAAAGTGAGAGAGTGTAGGCAAACTCTGTACTTGTTGTAACGTGAGCTTCGGCTTAGCATTTATTACTGGTTAAACGTGGCGTAACAGCTATTACTTTGCTGCCACTAGATTGTCAACGCTCTGCTAGGAAACAGTGTAGGCTGAGCCCTGTAGCTTATTCCTACTACTTGTGAATATCTTCAAATCTTTAGTTTAGTCCTTACTGTTTCAGTTACCGCCGAATCAGAGGCGTAGCTTACTAGCGTCGAGTTGACGCATTGTAAATTCATAAAGAGTGTAAAAAAGGGTGATTTTAACCCTTCTTTCTGTGCAGTCATACTCTTCTAGCTTTCACACAAAGGTTAGATAAGTAGACCCTACATCTGGCGCCTTCGCCGGGACTCGAACCACGGACCCCTGGAATACGCCCCTAGCGTGCTGACCACTACACCATGATGGCATGCTAAGAAGGCGGGAGAAATACCTTATATACTCCCCCCTTTTAAAGAGCGAATGGGTATTGGGGTACCCAATCGCCAAATACCGGTGGTGGAGAATCATCATCCGCCACCTTTTTTTTAGTTCGGGCGCCACTTGTAGAGTCATTAAGTTATTTGAAAGCAGGAGATGTGAAAAATAAGCAATACTACTCGGCCGAACTCGAACCACGGACCCCTCGAATACGCGCGGAACGTGCTGACCACTACGCCAGGAAGGCATGCGAAGAAGGCGAGAGAACTACCTTATACAGCATTTCTTTAATTCTCAATAAGTGTAACTTAATGCATCCAAGTTGTCTGGATTTAGGACCTTTAATTTCAGAATTGCATTTCATTCAACGATGCATAAAGATAAAATTCGATGCAAACCTAATATTGAATTTTAGATCGAGATTAATATGATCACATTGTATCGATTCTCTAATAATATTTATATGATGTTAAAAATATGGTGTTTCACAGATTTCTTCTTTTAGCAATATACTATCTTTAAAATTTCCAATGAATAAACTTCCTCTAAAATAATTACATTTTATTTATCTGTAATTTTCCTTACTAGTATTAATACTAAGAATTCTTTTGTATTGTGATTAATCTCACTTATCTATCCTAATCAGAACAAACTCACGAATTTTATTGTGGTAAAGAATACGAGATTGCATCCATAATTGGCAAAAGCTTCGAGTGTCATACAGGTGAGAGTCTGACTTTCCTCAGTTCCGCCCCAATTTTGAAAGAAAGCGTTCCAAGCGATGGGTTCGAGGCTTTCCCATCACTCTTTGCCTACCATTAACCTCTCGGGGGACTTTCGGCTTCCCACATATTTTGAATGCCTTCATATCGCACAGATATAATTCATTTACAAACATCCATACCTTCTTCAGGATTCAAGTAAGGACCTTTCTGTACTTCAGTCAGCGTCAATAACCCCTTTCCATTTAGGCGGCTCTAATATTTCTCCTTTATTAGTATAAATTAAAAAAATATGATTAAATTATTAATCGTCTTGTTTGTGGGCAACAATTCTAACGTTCAAATTCAGTCATGACTACTTTTAATTACACAGTTTTCAGGTTCGATGTTAAGCTTTTCACCTGTTTCGAGACTCGCAACTTGTTTATTTCATAATTCCGTGCTGATATCCATTAATCTGAACTTCGTTAAATCATTTTTTCGTAATAATTTTACTTAACTTTGTTTCTGACAATTATAAATCGAATGAAGCAATGACAAGAAAATCTTTCATAACCGTGGCTACATCAAAAGGAATTCCACTGAAATCAACATTATAAACACTTGTTTTTGTTTTGCTGATTCGAAAACATTTTGTAAATTATCTGTAAGACATTCACATCACTGAATATTTTCACTACAATTTTGTTTCCTACAAGACTTTTATCGTGGAACGTCTTGAGCAATATACATTACTGCCTTAAATGGTGCTTAATTATTAATTTTAGCTTTTCCAATCTTTATTAAAACCATTGAACAAGTTCAATTAGTTATGTGATTACTATAATTAGTGGCGCCATCCATTCTTTCCGCAATTTTCTTCTATATACTTAGCCAAAATGTTAATATCCCTTCTGTTTAAGATACAGAGTGCTATGTGTAATGCCATGTTTTCAGGGCAAATAAGATAAATACGCATTATATTATTACAAGTATTATTTTCCGCATTAGAAATTTTTATTTTCAGCTGAAAATATCCCCAAACTGCTATTTAATGGAAATCAACCGTTCATTTTCTATGCAGTTAATTTTGATAAATTTACATATTTTCGCTGAAAGGGGTCGACTCATATATATGTTCATATTAAGTTGTTGTCGATTGGCATAATCTTTGCCAGACAATTTTGAACTATCCTTAACACTTTTGTAATCATCTAATCCTCAGGCAGTTCAATCGAATTCATAAATTTAGGCAAGTCAGCGAGAAAATTCTTTCTGGTTGAGAAGAAATTCTACTTCTCAATAGAATTCCTGATAATTAATTTTTCTTAATCTTCAAAATGTGCTATTTTAAGGCAGAAGTCCGTGCTTTCAAAGTAATTACTCAATTCGCATAGCCAATAGCGTAGAGCAATCACCAATACTGTATAGTAGAAATCAGTCAACTCCGACAGCAGAGCACACCTATGCTAATCATGTGAAGTAAAATATTGCAAAGCCTATTTCACTTAGAGTGATCCTAAGGGAAATTTGGACGCTAAACATCTCAATTAGCAGAAACTACCGCACGGTTGCGTACTTGCAATAGTACCAAGATACGATCTGCCCCCCCCCCGAAAGATCGAACTCCCACATCACTTACCATCTTCACAGACCAGAGAAGCACACTCAGGCATAGAGTCCGAGAGCGCCAGGCACTCAAATTTTATTTTGTGAATCATAGCTTTCTTATGGTACTATGTACGAATATTAAACACAAACACTACAAATCGTAAAATCTTAAAAGTAATGTATCTTAAAAGTAATCGTAAAATCTTAAAAATAATGAAGAACTACACAAAATAAAAAGCAAAAACTCTGAAATCTGCGTGGAAACCAGCTGCGCAAAATTATACTGCATTTCTACAAAAGGTTTTTAACTGTAGCAACGCTTTTTTTTTCTTCCAGCAATGTATGATCCGTCTTGTTCTACAATGCGAAGAATTTGAACACATTGATTAACCGCGGTAAGTTTTCACCTTTATTTATTTATTTACTTATGTATTTGCATAATTTTACACTTGATATAGTGTGAAAATTTTTAAAAAAACTTTACCAGATACATTTCTTTAGTCTCGTTTAACCTTATTTCAGTCTTTTAGAATTCATCTTTTACACCCATTTTTAAAAACATGACCTCTCTTTTCACTTTAGATACCTTCGTTAGGGTTTCATACTTATCACTGCAATTTACATATTTATTTTTAACATAATTAAAAGTATTAAAAACTTTAGTTATAAAATACTTATTATATTTTCTATTAATTTTTTTATTTTTAATTTTTCTCTGGCGTACAGATTATATAAATGATTAGATTTTATATTTTCAGAGTACTTACATCCAATTTTCTGAAATTCTATCTATAACTTATGTCTGGTATGAATGCTTAAAGAGATATTTTTGTAGTCAACTTTTTTCTGTGCTCTGTAACAGCCAATGTAAATACTGCAAGCTGTTTTTAAAGAGAGAGAAAAACAGTTTTTTTTGCCATTGTCACGAAAACCAATACATTTAAATGCACCTTTTAGTACCCTAATTTTATCCAAACACCTTAAGTAATTGTGTGTAGCGTGAGGGGCTTGATTTAAATTACTGTGTGAAATTTGTGTAGACTTGTGTGCGAATACGACGCAGCGTTTACAGCCGTTTAATACAGAGCACTATACTTAAATAACTGCCAACTTTAAGCAATGGTTAGATAATCTGTGCGTGCTTTATTATACAAAACCTATTTTCAGAGAACCAAGTTTAGCTTTAGAACAAATGACTTCAGGGAACGGTCGATTATGTTTCAAAGTATTGTGATTATTTCTGATTTTGACTTAAAAAATAAAATAAATTCATATTGTTAAATGTGTTAACAAAAATTCACTAATTTCCGAAACTTATTTAATACGTATGCTAAATACAGAAGGTATTTGTATATTTTTAGAAAAATATTGATAAAGAACAAAAAGCAATCGCTGGGAAAACCAAATTCTGGCAATAACTTATTATTTGATATGAGAAATATATTTTGCTACTTTTAAATTTATTCTTCTTTCAAAATGATGGATGCAAACAACCTATCCATTGGATGAAGGATATGTTTTCGCAATTTCGGGAGATAAAGATTCCTATTCCGTATTTCAAACCCGTTTTGAAATGCGTGGTATTAATATTTCTAAGTACAGAAACAGCGACATTATTAATCTGAAAAGGTAAAGCGTCGATCTCACTTCTACATGCAAAAAAAGGCTCCAAATGAATACCCGAAAATATATCCTGCTTCTAACGTCTCGAAATTTAAATCTTGGTAACAAGTGGAAATCCGCTGACGCAGAAATCAATTGCAAAGTTTTTAAACACATCTGAAGCGACAAAAAATAAAATAATAAACCAAGATTTAAAATTCTAAAAAGCTAAGAAACATAATGATTATTAGCTTTCGTCGTGGAATGTGGATTAACGCAGAGTAATTTGTAGAACCATGTATGAAACCTACTTAGCAGGAGATAAATAACCTTCACTCCGCCTAAACTAAAAAAAAGTAAGTCTTCAAAGAGACATATCAAAATATATGGGCTGAAAAGTCTTACCTAGATTATTGCGGAAAGGTTTTTTTCCTTTAAAAGTAGATACGAATTTTCTTGCAGTTACTCACATCCAGAAGCTGGTTCTGTTTTCGATTTAATTTGAAATTTAAAAGACAGAAATCAAATAAGCTGTTTATTAGTTAAGAATTTTTAATATTGCATAATATTGTTAACTGCAATTATTACAGCAATAACGGATTTGAGAAGTCACACACATATATTCCTTCGTCTCCTCCATGTCTTTTAAACAATCACAATCAAACCGACGTAGCGTTTGCTGCGAAATCGTCAGTTGTGCAGTTGATTGTAAGCGGAGTCAGACGAAGTGAAACATTGGATTTGAGACAATCGAACTATATAGAGATGCTTGACGAAACATGTGTGTGTGTTGTTGAAACACTAAGTGTGGCGACAAAAATTGATCAATTCATTATCGGAAATAAAGAGAAAAATTGGACAAGCATGTTTCCTGTAATACAAAGATAATTTTCAGGAAGGATTTTATGATTGTTACAGAACCCTCTGTAATGGGAAAGTCAAAATAAAGTAGTGGGAAAAAAATGCTAAAACCAACTTACTATCAAGAGAAATTTGTGTCCAATATTTACAGCGAAAATTCAATTTCTTTATGACAGTGACAGTTGAAGAGTGAAATTTTATCAAGACAAAGCAACAAGTCCTACTTCAAAAAGTACGACTGGAATCCTGCAAAAAAAGAAGATTAATACATATATTGCATATCTAGCTTTTCAACGTACTCCTGCAAAATCTACTTCCTTTTCGCCCTTGGGCTATTGTGTCTTCTGTCTCTTGAAAAGAAAGCTAAGCTGAAATCAACTACTACTGCTAGGCTCTGGAAAGTAATGGAAAAGGAATGGAAAACAATACGGCTGGATAATGTATGAAAAGCCCTTCTATCATGGAAATCGCAATGCAGAATATTAGTCCAGAAAAAAAGATTATCATATTATTTAAGAAAGTACTCATTTTATTTCAAATATTAAGTAAATAACCCCGATATCGTTTTAAAATGTGCAACCGCCATCTGTAGTTCACTGATTATAAAAATTTCACACAAAACAACTGCGGAAAATAGACTGATATGAATATAGTAAAGCACACGAAGGTTATCTCGTCTAAAGAAGGAGATGCTTTAGAGGACGTTTTAAGGGTAACTAGCATTATCCACTTTAGGGGTAACTGGCTATCTATGTATCTATGCGGAAAACCACAAAACCTTTCATACAACCAGCACCTTCTCTTGCATTTGAACATAGACTGAATAACAAATGTTTAGGGCTGTTAACACTCGACTACTGGTGGGCCGGCAGAAGATAAAATATGAAATTTTGATCATTCCATATTTTTATTATTATAGTTTTCTACTATAGCTCCATGATGATTATAGGCAGGGAAGAGTTAATAAATGGTGGGCCGATGAAAGGAAAGTGTGTTATGGTATCACGAAACTAAATTGCCTTCAACTAAATTCGTAGTTTTACTAGTTTTGTAGCATAAAACTCAATCAATAGTTTCGAAAATTGAATGCAGACAGTTCTAGCGGTTTTAAGAACATCATGGATGGGTATGAAAATTTTTAAAAAAGCGGTAACATTGATGATATTTCTAAGGAAAGAAAAATGCTCAGGTTACAGCTTTCGAAATATTATATATACTTAATTACGATAGTAGTTGGGCAATTAGTATTTGCGATCAGAGAAAGACTGTATGCTCACTCTTTTATATGTAAAAACTAAAGAATTTTATAAATTTTGTTTTTCGTATTGCTTTGCAATTGCAACTTTAATAGGAAAGATAAATTAATATAATTACAATGATATTGTAAAATATGCCATTCTTGTAACTGTTATGTGACAAAAGATCTTTGTTGTTTGTTTACTGTAGACATCAGGATTTCTTCGGTAGAGTTCCGGAATGTATTATTTCTGCCATATAAATAAACTCCATACGTCTTAAAAAAACATATGTAGATGCATGGCTTTATTATGTGGGCCACGTAGATCCTGTGTTTTTATCCATAGCATGTGAATTAACTTTCAAAATTCATTTTTTCATGCACAGACATGTTATCTGCATTCAATCTGTAGAACCGATAGCTGTGTTTCATGTATAGCTGGTTTTTTCCTGTTCACCGATCTTCAACTTATCATAAAATAATAACTTTTGTGCAGGTGTTTGCTAGCATGTGGAAAGGAAAATCGCTTATTTTTCATTCTATGAATACATTTAAGAACTATATAAAAAACGGACAGGCGAGTATTTTCCTTCCAAAATCTACTGTTCTTTGCCAGGCATCTCCTTGAAAAAATTTTATAATTGATGTTGCTCAGGAAAAGAACATTGCTCTCGTAAATGTTCAACAAATTAATCTGTTGTTATTATTTCTTTGAACTTGAAAATGACTATTAAGTCTTCCTAAACTTTATAATTATTTTCAGCACTTCACTCTTCAAACTGTTGAAACAATTTACTGGCAGTTGACCTCTAGTTTGCCCCTTTCGCTTTTATGGAACGGACGAGCTCTCTTGAGGTCCTTATTTTCTATTACTCATTGTATTTTCTCTAACTCCACATCTGTGAAAAAGAGGAGAAAACACTGAAAAGTGAAAGTACACTGACTTCCGGGACCAGTTTAAAAATGCCATTTAATTAATACAAATATTAAAAGTTTACAAAATAAAAATATACGGAGCTAAACGCATAAAAGAGAATTCAAATGTTATTAAAAACAAAGACGAAAGGATAAAAAAAAACTGGAACTATATTGTGCACCAATACGTACCAGTATGAAAACAATAAAAATAGGAATAAAAGTATAGAAGTCATTTCAGTTTTATCAACAAATTTCACTTGGGTAGGCAGAGGAAAGCCCTTGACATTAAACTCATAAGAAATGTATCATTTCTATGAAAAGAAAATTCCAGAAAATGAATAACGCATTAATTTTTATACATAAAAAAAAATCATAGTAATATACATATATATATATATATATATATAAACATATGTGTATATCCATAAAAACATAAAAATTTTAAAGTTCACAAAATGTCACGTTTAGCTATTTGAACGAGAATTTAAAACAAATAGATCAATATCTTTATCTTTAAAATTCAAATTAAAATAAGCCATAAGAGTAGTAGTGAAATATAGATTTAATAATATGAAATGTATGAAAAAATTTGCAGAATCACTGTCATTACACGATCAAAATATTTTGTTAAGTAATGTAACTGACAAACAAAATTTTATTTCGACATTTTGAAACAAATATCCAGTTTCCAGTCTGTGTTGAGAAAAGTGCTTTCACATACATTATTGACTAACTTTATTTCTTAATCATCATAGCATAGTTAAATTTTTTCTTACTTTGAAGTTTTGAATTTGCTTTACTTTAAAATAAATCAACTTTTTCTGATTTCCTTTTAGAACTCTTCTTCTTTAACAATGAAGAATGAAGTCAGCAGCTGTTTCTTTACCTTGGTTTTCTTGGTGAAGGTTTTTTTTGTGAAATGAAATCTCAAAAGATATACCAATAAATATTTTCTTAAATGCAGCTTGACTGTTTTTTTATTATAAGTAAACACTGCGGTCATTAAATCTTCAAGAATCCATTTTTATAACCAAGCATTTCGCCTTATCTATAACAAATGTATCGATGCGTGCGTACAGGTTCGTAAGAGATTGAATGCACATGGATGTTCGATGATAGGTTAATAAAATTTATTTAATTAAAAGAAACGCTCAGAAGTTCTGGAATTTTGCACAGAAATTCTCTTACAGGTCTTGACAGTATTTCAGAGTAAAATCAATAATTACATTTCAAACTATTAAGAAAGTTAAACACAACGCAATGCAAAGCGCATCTAAAGAAAAAGCTAACTCGGATATATCACAGCTCACGCGGAACAACTCGCAACAACATTAACTAAGCAACGGACAGCAAATGTTGTCTTTCCGGTGTTTTATATCTTTCAACCAGCCGACGAGATATTTTCAAGAATTTCTGCTTGTCGAAAGTACAGGAAAGCAATATAAGTGTGGGATTACGGTTACAGCTAATATAGTGGTCGATTACATTTATTAAATTTCAATGCGTTTTACAGTAATACAGGAATAAGAACGAAATGTCACGAAATGCGCGCCATATCTGGCGCTTTTGGCGGTTTATCACCAAATTTCGTGCCAAATTATACCGCCAAAACTGTTGTCAGTTTGGCGAAATCTCGGCAAATTACCGAGATACCCATTTACATGAACATTAAATGCACTTGCCCCTGTATTCTTACTTTTCCCGCATATCATTCTCATAAAATTTGTCTCGCGCTACATTACACAGAAAAATACAATTGTATTTATAATTTTACTAAAATTATCTATCTAAGTACATAATTTGTAACATTGCTCTCTTCCCTAAGACCGTATCCCGGGAAGTACAATCCTTGGACGAGAAGCCATATTTATAACTAAGGCAAACCATGTAATAATAAAACAATTATTTCAATAAATAAAAATCAAATACTAAATTAAAGAATGAATGCACAATTTTCCAAACTTAGAAAAAAATAGGTTCATGGTCTTATACTATTTACTTTATATGCACTATGTACTATGGCCACAGTAAGGAGCTAAACTGTAGTAATGCGCGACTTTAGACGTAAACTTCGATGACTTACGAATTCGAACATGACGTTGTTGAGCCTGTTTAGGACAGTCTAAGGACCATCCCAAGCTGGCTACTTTAGAAGAGAGTTCTATCCGTCTAATCGGATTCCAGAACCACACCTTGTCTCCTTCGTTAAATGGATGTTCTGTAGATTTCGTGTCATATCTAGTCTTCATCATCTCCGCCGCCAAGCTGACTCGCTCTCATGCAAAACAGTATATCATTTTAAACTGTACCTGGAGATCTTCGATGTACTCCTCAGCGATGAAGGCGCATCCAGAGGGAGACCAAGCTTGAGATCACAAGGCAGACAAAGGTCACGATAGAACAACATCTGGGACGGGAAATATCGGTGGTCTCGTGGACAGCACTACGATAGGCTAGTAAGAACAGTAGTAAGTTCTTGTCCTAGTCCTTTTGGTTACTGGAAATCACTAAAATGTTTCTACCATACCGTCGGAATGGGGATGTAAAGGTAACGTTTGGGTTTTGTCAATGCCGAATAGCTTGCAGTGTTCTTTAATTACAGCCGATGCAAAATTTCTTCCTTGATCGGAATGTAACTAAAGAAGCACTCCGAACTTGGAAATCCAATTTTGTATCATTATCTCTGCTGTTGTAGCAGCACCTTGATCAGGAAAAGGATATGCTTCAGTCCATGTGGTAATGTAATCACTGACAACAAGGATGTATTTTTTACCATTTACCATACATTGGCAGTTCGTGGCAGAGGTTTCAGAAAGTCAAAAGGGATAGATTCAAAATTCGCTCCTATATTGTAACGCTGTAGCTTTCCTCAATGCGTGTCTTCGGTCCCTTCCGACACGAACAGACATGGCAAGATCGGCACCACTTTTGCACGTCATCCTTGCATTACTACAGTAGGAACGCTCTCGAACTCTCTTCAAAGTCTTCATTATTCAAAAGTGGCCTCCTGTAGAGCTGGTATGTATTTCTTTAAGGACGTCCGAGATCTTGGAAGTATCATCGAAAAGCCTTTCTAACATTCGATTCAAATTTCCTGTACAAGACGCCGTTTTGAATATGGAATGAGTCTCAAAGAGCCCAATATTACTTCGCTATAGGGTTGTAGATCAAAATATTCTGGCAGGAAATTTTCTGTTTGAGCCGTTCATTAAATCACTTGTGGGTTTAATGTCGCCGTCTCCCAACTGGTCTTTTCTGATTTCTTAGTCACTCCATGTGTCAGTATCAGCCGATATTTATGTAATTTGTCGCGCGACAGGTTAAACAACTCGTATTTCGTTTCGAACCTGGAACAATTTTGGCAACTTTCTGAGTAAGGTCTTCTGGACAGGGCATCGGGATTTCCATGTGATGTTCCCTTCCGATAACGGATAGTGATGTCATATTCCTAGAGTCCCTGTATCCACCTGGTTTTTTTTACTTTCAAATTTCTTTAAATTTAAAAGCCTGGTCAACGACGCATGATCCGTGCCGAGCGGGAATTTTCTGCTATAGAAATAATGATGGGAATGTTCTACGGCTTTACCTATGACTATCAACTCATTCCTGGTGACACAGTAATTCCTCTCCGGTTTAAATAAGCAGTTGCTCCAGTGGGCCACGACAGATTCTTCGCCATTTATTTCTTGGGATAGGACAGCACTGACAGTTTCATTGCTCGCATCTGTGTCGAAAATAAATCGTCTGTGAAGCGGAGGATACGTTAGGATCCGATCAGCTTTTAGGTTGTTAAAAGAAGCCTTACATTTTTGTCAATGAAATTTTTTGCTTTCTCTCTGTTAGCTTGCAGTTGGAGAAAGTCCCTCACGAACCTCCTTCAGTAGGTGCAAAACTCTAGGGAACTTCTCAGCTGATGCAAAATTTCGGGACGTCAGCAGTTTTTAACTGCTGATATCTTTTCGGGATCCGTATACCCACCAATGCACACACAACGCAATGCAAAGCGCGTCTAAAGAGAAAGCTAATTCGGATTTATATCTTAGTTCATGCGGAACTACAACTCGCAACAAGAATAATTAAGCAACCGAGGGCAGATATTCTCTCTCCGGACCTTTAAGTCCCTTTCACATGCAATTCTCCTTCCCGCAGCCACCGTTTGTGTTAGGGAGAAAAGGGGATATAAAGCAATTTCGCCTTGAGGATCGGTTCAGATGCACATCGTCTTCCATCCCTTAAACAGCAATCCTTACGGAATACTCCACAAGCTAGCCTCAAGTAGAATATATCAGCCTGCTCAAATCTTCATGCAGCTACCAAAAAACAACGATAATCCAGCATAGAATACAGCCCCACAATCCTCAACGCAGTCTTCCCCACAGATAACGCAGAGAAGATACGCCAGTACAGAAAATTCTTCGCATGAATATCATCATCCCACCGACTCCACATGATATACCTTTTAGAGATAAGGAAGTTGAGTAAGTTTTCCGACACCTAACCCTGAAAGAAGCCCCGACCCTGACGGCCTGGTCTATAACATCATCAAAGTAACACGCTCCTCGCTCTTCCACATATTCTTTAACCAGCTGTTTGACCATGTATTCCCGCAAGCATTCAAGAAAGGACAAGTCGTCCTAGTCCTCAAGAAGAACTGACGCCAGCAATATCCGCCTTCTTTTTGGCTGATATGCCTCTTGTCAACCCTGGGCAAATGTTACAAAAAATTAATTGTTAACAGACTAAAATATCATCTCCTCCATAGCACTAATCATTTCAGCCCCAGGCAGTATCTCTTTCGCACTAGTCTGTCCACTACGCATGTTCTCTGCAAAATTCGTGAAAGCATTCGACGTAATAGCAC
This sequence comes from Stegodyphus mimosarum, assembly GCA_000611955.2. Taxonomy (NCBI): domain Eukaryota; kingdom Metazoa; phylum Arthropoda; class Arachnida; order Araneae; family Eresidae; genus Stegodyphus; species Stegodyphus mimosarum. The sequence continues at coordinate 932,329 of KK116281.1, forward strand.
CACAGGTTTCTATTCAGCATTCATATCTATTGACTCCCAGAATGCGTTTTATATACTCTGCTAGCCAGCGATAAGGCGTGCCCTCCGAGACGCAGAGTGTCCAGCCAACCTCATCAACGTTTGTAGCAGTTATCTAGAGAATCGTAGTCTTCTCACAGTCACCAACAACTACACCACCTACAAAGTGCAAGAAAGAGGTTGTCCCTAAGGCCTTTGCGCCGATTCCCTGGAATTTAACATTCAACTCTGTACTGGAGGGAAATTGGCCAAGATAGACAAGTGTCATCGCCTATGCAGACGACGCAGCTATTCTTGTCAAAGGTTGCACTTGCGCGGAGATTGAGAAAAACGGCACCGAAATCTGCTCAATCTTCACCAATACCTACACCAATTTACAAACCGAGCTTACACTCTGTACGCCAAAGTCGTCAGCAATAAGAATACCCAGAGCAAGCACGACTCCAAAGCGCCGCCCCTGCATCAAACTACAAGGAGCAAACATAAAGATTGTCCAAAAGCTAAAATACCTAGCTGTAATCTGGGATTGAAAACTAACCTGGATTTCTCACATTCAAGAACTAAAGAACACAATATCAACAATATCGAGAAAGACACGTACCTCCCAAGGCAGAAACTGGGCCCAGAATATTCGGAAGATCCTCTACCGTACGGTGCTGAGGAAATAGCCTTGTATGCTGCTGCCGTATGGGTCTAACCGATGGAAGCAAAGAGCATCAAACATCTTACATCTCTTTAAAGACCATTCGCCCTGAATCTCTTCAAAGCGTACCGTACCACAGCCACCAGAGCAGCTACAGTGCTTACACGGCTCCTTCCACTCCACATACGGGCAGAACTAGAGGCAGTCTACACCACTCTCATAAATCTCAGCAGAGATGCAGCATTTGGCAATACATACAGCCCCCTGCAAGCCCAGGCAACACTCTTCACAGTCTTTCCGTGCGTAAAGTTACAGGAATATTCATTGACATCTCAACGACACAGTTAATCTCAATTACTCGTGTTTTGAGGCCAGAGAGGCAAATATAAACCGACGGTTCTAAACAGGAAGACAGAGGAGGCAGCGCCTTTTCACTCTACGAAGGAAGAATCATCCACGTATGGAAAGGAAGCCTTGACTTAAAAAGCACTGTGTTCCAGGAGGAGGTGCAGGAAATTACAACGGCGATACATTACCTCTTCAACAATAATATCTTCACAGACAGTATGTCAACCCTTCTAGCACTAGAAAATCACAGCCACACTTCGTAACTCATCATCAGATTACAGAAACTATTACAGCGCAACCTTCAAAAATCTATCTCCTTCACATGGATAAAGGAACATGCAGAAAATGAGGGGCATGAAGCAGCTGATAGTTTCGCCAACAAAGCGGTCAGATGAACCAATCACAATCCCAGCCCCTCCTTCCGACCTCAAACGCCTATTACGGGCTCAAGGCCTAATCCTTTGGCAAGAAGATTGGACGCATTGCCCAACTGGTAGACTTACCGCTACTTGCTGAAAGTCAGCACCGAACGCAACATTGCAATAGCTTCTCTCACGACTTATGTTGCGGGACACGGTCAATTCTCGAGCTACTTCAATAGACATGGCATAACAACCACGGACATATGCGTCTGCGGAGAGGAAGGCTAACCAGACTACTACGTTTTTGAATCCCACTGGAATTTTCACCTTCCTCTTCCCACCAACAATAGAGAAGCCTATCACTGCTTCCTTATAAAGCACAAACCGGCAGTAAATACAATCTGTCAACACATCCACGGGAATGGGTCTACATTTATGCACTATTCATTAACGAAAATTCACAAGGCATGATACACTACTAGCTTACGTAGTTCCACATTCGCAAGTACGTAAATCTACTCATAAAGTTTACATAAGACTATATTACAGACACTAATCAAGTAAAGTGCAGTCAAATGTATCCAGCATATATTTAACGTTTCCTCTTCTGTATAATGCATAATACTTAATGTTTTATACCTGTGAGCCTGTATTTTAATTCTATTATTTTGTAACTGTATTTTTGTATTTGTATTTTTATTTGAATTTTATTATGGATATGCATAATCACTATAGCAAATGGCAACGCCAAATGTCAACACTGTAAATCAAATGTAATATGCCCTTGTCTGGCCATGTAATTGTTAATATACTAACAAACTCCGGAGGCGGCCTCTTGACTCCAGAGAGTTGTTTCCGGTTAGTGGACGGCGCGGGATATATGCCTGTTTACCTCTATTAAGCACCAGCAATCTTCGTCCTCCGTCACCAACCACCAACCAACCAACCCATAAGCCAGTGAAAGGAATGATGTCACAAACGTGAAACTGATTGGCGGTTTCAAATGTTCATTTGCATTTTTTTGAGATTGTTTACTATTGCTATAGAGCACTTCAGACGGTTTACTGTTGTCATATATCTTGCTATAAAACGGAGTTTTCGTCATGGCATTTCTGGATCCTCAAATTGTGTCCATTTGATCAAAAAACCTGAAAGTAATTTTACCACCGCCTGCAGATTTTCCTAAAAGGGGACCTGGTAGCCCAAAATCGATGAAATTACCGATTCTTAAAATTTTTTGCTAAAAAATGCCTTAATAGCCTTACTACTATGAAAAGAAATTTTGAAATGATCTTATGAGGTTAAATGGTATAAAAAGCTTTTAAAACTTTTGACAGCCCTCAGTGTTTATTTTGTTCACTTCTTAATTGCTTCAGTAACGTATTAAAATAAGTGTAAATGACTATGACTGCAACTATCAGCAAACTCTTTTTATATGTATAAACTTATTTATTTCATTAGTAAGTAATGTTGGGGAAATAGGTTTTTCTTCATTTTGGAACTAGCAGTTTATAGAGTCATTAGGTTATTTAGAAGCAGGGATGATGAAAAATGAGCAACGCTTTCGGCGGGATTCGAACCACGGACCTCTCGGTTACGCGTTGAGCGTGCTCACCGCTACACCATGAAGGCATGCGAAGAATGAGGGAGAAATACCTTATATAATCCCCCTATTAAAGAGCGACTGGGGATTAGGGGCCGCAATCGCCAAATCGTGGACGTGAAGAATCATCATCCACCACACGTTTTTAGTTTGGGCGCCACTTGTAGAGTCATTAGATTATTTAGAAGCAGGAGAGATGAAAAATGAGCAACGCCTTCGCCGGGAATCGAACCACTGACCTCTCGGTTACTCGTCGAGCGTGCTGACCACTACACAACGAAGGCGGGAGAAGTACCTTATAAGGTTTATATATATATATATATATATTAAGCTCAGCAAATATTCCTATGCCCATTATCAATTTTGCTACGCTTCTTTAAAAAGTGAAATTATTTGTGCCAAGACAGAAACGAAAAGAAGTGGCGTAATGAAAGTAATTAAATCACTAAATGTAGAATTACTGAAAATCGTGCTGGAAAAAAACATCAGAGTCTTTAATTAATTAAAATATACCTAATTTAAAAAGCAATTTATATATGAGACCAAATTGCTTAAAAGAAGAGAAGAAATCATATATGATGCTGAACGGATTTAAATAAAATATTTTATCCCCATTAAAATTTCAAACTTTGCTTTGGGAAAAAAATGAATAAAACTTCAAATTAATATTATTAATATTAATTAT
>KK116281.1:936011-949301 GCA_000611955.2 Stegodyphus mimosarum
CTGTTTTACACAAAAACTGGTAAAGATAATTTCTACTCGCATTTTATGATTTTTTTGCGACTTTTCTGGCCAGATAACATTTTAATAAAAGCTTGTAATTTATTTTATATTAAACAATTGAATAGCGCTTGGTTTTATTATATATATGTATATATTTGTATTGAAATTCAGTAATAAACTATTTAAGACATTCGAAATGATTTAATGACCATTTAAACAGTTTACATTCTTTTTAACTATGTTTTCTCAGTTTGTATTTTTACGATAAATCCTTTTATTTAAAATCCAAAACTTATACAGTTACTTATTTAATATTTTTATTGCATATAAAAGATTATATCCTTTATAGAAACAAGAATGGGTATTGCAAAATACTGAAAAGAAAATTTATTTGAAGTGAAAATGTGACAGAGATCATATTTGTTTTAAAGTTTTTACATAAAATCGTGTTTTTATTTTTTCTAAGACACTAATTCATTAATTGTAAAATCGATCGATAAATTTATTAACACTATAATAGATACAATAAAAAATTTAAAAGCATTGAGAATTTAAGGAGAAGAAAGACATTTTATTTGTTAAATTTTTCTTCAAAAATTTAAATTTAAAAAAAGTACGGGCTATTTCTTTTTCCAGCTTGAAATCATTTTGCCTTAGAAAACCATTTAATAATATTCATGAAACGTAAATGAAAGCTCTTAAGTAAAAAAGCCATTCAAAAGCACCGTTCACAAGAGCAGATTCGACCGGCGGCGAGAACTAGTTCTTCCATCGCCTCCCATTCGTATGTTCCTAAAGGTGACTAGAGAAAAACCCACTAGACGATAGCGCACGTAATAGCCCACGCAGTTAAAAGCTCACACTGATAAAAATTATATATAAGCCCTCATTGAGATATAAGCCCACATTGAGAAAAACCCACAATGATATATATGGTACGTTGGAATTATTATTTTCCCCCATTTTTTTCAGCTATATAAAGCCCATTCATTAAAAAAGACGAAATAAAAAATTAATTAATTAAATTAAATTAATAACCAATAAAAAAATGAAAGCTTTCAGTTTTACATTGTGCCCAAAGGGACGTTTTTTAAAAGTTTTGTGTGTTACCTTTATTTACTAAATATCCTGCTCCTCGCACTTGCACTATAAAATTCAGTTCAGCAGAATATCGCAAAATAATTTTAAAATCAGCATATCCTTAGAATTTCCGATACACAGTCTCTAGCGCTAGATATATATATATATATATATTAGTTCGCAGCAATATGAATTATTTATAATTTCTTTTAAATTTGTTTCTATAATTAATTTTTTACTTTAAATTGCTTTTTACAAATAGAAATTTTGTTAAATTCATATATATAATTATTCATATTCTCATATATTTGTTTGTTTGTTTTTTTGTTTGTACAGTGTTTCGCACATTGCTCGCTTTGAAATCGTTGGTTTCTTAATCAAAAATTCGTTAAAATTTTACAAAATATGAAATAGGTAATAAAACAAATTCCAAATGTGGGCTTCCAAATGCTCATATTCGGGTGAAAACGTACTATATTCAAAATTTGATGGGTCTAGGTAGGTCTAGGTCTTTTTTCACCACACTGCGAGAAACATATATACATTCGTGTAGATTCTTTATTACTTAATGTCTTTAAATATAACACAGGGCGATAATATTTGATGGCAACAATTTTAAAAGTGAACCGACATTTAAAGTTTTCAACGAAAAATGCCAAATAATGTAAGTAGTGTAAAATGAGAGTTCTGCCCCAGAGGGTCAGGGGCGTGACCAATGACGTCACACAGAGGGCGGAGCCAAGGGCAACGTCATCGATGACATCACACCAGGGGGGCTTAGTAAATGACATCTCGAATTCAGTTGAGTTGTTTTTAGACTGCTGGTTGAGTTGGAGACCTCCTGCTTTTCATTTAAATTTAGTTTTTCAAAATTGGTAATGGGGAGATGCTCATGCTCAAACGATCAAACGATTGATGAAAAAAAAAAGAAAATAGTCTATTTAGGAATTGCTCATGCTGCCCTCTATGGACGAAAAAGAGAACTATATATTTTAGAAATGTATTTTTAAAGCCTGTCGTTCATACCATACAATGCGCGTCTTTGAAAACAATATAAGAGAAAAAAAATATATAAAAAGGATTTCCATCTAATGACAATTCAACATGCCATGGAAATGAAATTACATAATATTTTTTTTTATTTTATTATTCTACTTTATTTTATTCTGATACTTTTAAACTTTCTAGTTTTCCCTGAACTTTTAATTTTAAATTATTTATTACATTTTATGTTTATAATAGGATATTTGTTTGCTGCCATAGTTTTTAATACTTGAGGTTTCCAATTTGTAATATTTTCATTTAAATTTTCTAGATTATCTTTTTTCATGCCCTTCCTAATTTCCACTTAGCTCTGAATTTAAACTTACATGTTATGTTACACGAACTTCCCATACAAGCTATTTTTTTTTGTTACTTTACTTAATTTTAGATGCAGTTTCGCTTTTTTTTTTAACTCTACCTTCCTTACACTGTCCAATATTTTTTTCCTATTTTTAATATTTTTTTTCTTAAATTTAAATGTATAACTGGTAATTACCTTTCTTATGTTTATGATTTCCGTCCTTAGTTTACATTTCATAGTTCTAGTTTAACTTAATGTACTGTTTTATTTGCGTCTCACCATTCATAATTCTAATATTTTATTCCATTTTAGACATTAACACAATTTTTAACAATATGAATTGCTTACATTTACTGCACATTCAGATAGCTCCTTATTATTTTCAATATATATTTGCTATATTCTCCTATCGTAATTGATTATCTTCATGATTTGATCTGACTTAGCTTTACTCAGAAATTTCCATTCACAAGTTTACAATTTAATATCATTTATATCTAAATACAGTAGAAGTCCAGAAATCCGCAATGCTTGGGACCAGAGGTTGTGCGGATTTTAGGATTTTGCGGATTTCAGGACAGAAAAGCCAAATCATAATATTCAGACTAAAAGTGCAAAATAAATAAGGCACATTAGATACCTTTACTTGAATTATTATGTACAATAATATGCATTATTGCATTATTTTATACATGCATTAAATTTTATATATATATATATATATATTTAATAATTATACTTTTGGCGGTAGATGAAAACAATTCAATTTCATTTTTTTCATTATTTTTTTTAATATTTTTCTGATAGAGGGTTTGTTTTAAAACTTTAGGTGCTCCAGAGTAATTTTTTTTTTTGGAAATTCTACAGGATCACAATCTCTTGCTCTGTGACACAGCTCTGTTGTTCTAAATATTTTAGGTATTTTTTACCATGTTCCAAACCCTCATTAAAAGATATTTTCTCACACCTTTCAAATTCATTGTGTCGGTGTTGGAATCGTTTTCTTGCTGCGGCAAGTTCAAAACAGAGTCAATGATTTCATCATGCGTTATCTGATATGCCAGTGTTGGCTCATCTAACACATCATCCATACTAAAAACCTCTTCTAGGGTAAGATATTTTTTCTGCCACTAACACAGAGTCATTATTATTCGGTAATTATGACGTCATTATCATATAAATATTTTTTCTTCGGTATTTCATTCTCCATTCTGACATCATGTTTAGTTTCATATTCCAATTACCTATAAATGCATTTAAGATTTTCGTTTCTAATTTTACAACTATCACTGTTCCATCCACGCATACCAAAGAATTTCTTGCATCTTCTGATATTTAGTCTGCGTCATATTTCAGTATTTTGGACTAATTTACACCACTCGTACCATTATTGTTTCGTATTTTAGATCCACTGTGCTAATTTTACCTTCTTCTGCACCAATTGCATCTATGTCCACATTCATGGGAAACGTTTAAATGGTACTGAACCTAAGGGAGCAGCTATTGGTTTACATATGAAACTTCGCAGAATAGTGATTTACATCAGTTTCTTCACCTTTTGCCGAGTGGAACCAAAAATAAACTTTCAGGTTTGTGCACCGAAAAATCTGCCTTTTTGTCTGCTGGCCGAATTACTTGTTACTCTAATTTTATTTGTAAAAATTGATTTTTAACTCCTTGACTCCTTTGGTGTTTTATCTTTTTCTGTATTACAATTTTCGATGAAAATGTTCTGAGTTTTATGTATTTTTGCCTTGCCACGCAGTGGGAACTAAAATAATGGAATGAGAGATATATCTGCAATAAAATTCGAGGAAATAAGTTTAAGTGAAATGCACCAAAAATGTGTGTAATTTAATAAGCCGTACAAGGAAGTCATGTTATATCCACATCAGATTTCTATTTTTCTGCATCAATAATATAATTTTGACGATAGCATTTTCTGATTGGCAATACGGAAAATGTTTTGATTCTAAAGGCTTTAGTTCAGATTTTTTTAATGTATAAGGTATTTCACCCACCTTCATTGCATGCCTTCGTGGTGTAGTGGTCAGCACACTCGACGCATAACCAAGAAGTCCGTGGTTCGATTTCCGGCGAGAGTATTGCTCATTTTTCATTTCTCCTGCTTCAAAAAATCCTAGTGACTCTACAAATGCATACGGCATTATTTAAGGCGATGATGAATAAAATCTCCCTTAAAATAAAGCTGTCATGCTGAACAAGTTTTCAAACTGCGAATTTCAGACTTTCTTTTCTTTTTCTAAATTCATTATCATCCAGCAAGCTGTTTTTCAATAAATTACATTGAAGTATTATAATAAAATTAAGGAAATAGAGTGATATTTAATATTTGATAAAAAAAAGACATTTTTAACATTTTTCGAAAATTAAGTAGTATGGAATATATATTATTTATGCCAGAGTCTAAAATGATATAAACAGGTGTTGAATCTTAAGGGAAATAAAGCACTTTTTTGCCATAACACAGGCTTATTTAAGTAAAGGAAAAGCAGATGTTTAAGTAAGTAGAAAATTTGGAAAGAGAGTTGAGAATTCACTATCACAGAGTATTTTTACGTAATAATGCTCTTTTAACAAATTGGAAGGAAGGCTTTAAACTTGCATATTTACAACAATATTCGTCTGTTGACAACAAACAAATCAATAAAGAGTTTCAAGTTTTCCTCCTTTCTTGAGAATTTATTCCGAATCTTGAACTTGGTTTCACTTTCGTGCGATTATATTTCTAGTTAAAAAATGTATAAATGTTTCATTATGTTGCGATTTACCACCTAAAGATTCACTTGGACGTAAGTTTATCATTCCTATTTTCTATATTATACTTTCTGTGGAGTGTTTTTCTTATTATGCCATTTATCACTGTAGAGAACATTGCTGAATCACGTCTATCTTTACACATGCGGAAGAATAAATGAAAAATTTATTATAAAGAACATGTTTATGAAATTTAGTGAACGTCCAACTTTGGCTGCCGCAGAAGTTTCCAATGATGCATTTGGTAATGCAGGCGCATCTGAAGGTTAAAATTAAGTCGTGTAATTTAAACACAAATTTATACGCTTAAGTATGTTTTTATAAACCATGAATGCGAATTCTGATCATTAATGCATTTTACTGTTAAATGCATTGGTTATCTAAATATATTCTGAAATGTCTTGAAAGGTGATCGACGGTAAATTATTTTCTGTATTTATTTATTTGGTTATAGTTAGAATAAGTTTAGAAAGAATTTCGTGCTTTTTAACAAGTATGTGCTTTGAGCTGAGGAAACGAAATAATTTTATGCTCGTTATGATTAATTGATATAAGTTCTTCTATTCTCAAATAGAGATTTTTCTGTATTTGATGTGCAAGGAACGTTTTCATATTCTTTTGTTTTGGCATTGAAGTTGCAATCGAAATTCTTCTATTACTTTTAAGTTAACATTAACATCTATAATTCCTTATGGGTGCCATAATCGTACAAAAAAAACACTAACATTGCTACAGTAATTAAATCAATACTTAATATGCACAGAATAAGGTGATACCTACATATCAATACAAAATATATGTGTACCCAAAACAAGTATAGTTAACAAATCGAATAAAGTGCGTACTAATATTTGCACTGAATAAGGTTGACCGAGTAAAATCAGTATGAAATATAGGTGTAACATAACAATTTATCAAATTTGTCAAAATAAGATGCGTTGTGAAAATTACAATTACCCATTCTAAAAGTTAAATTAATCCAGTGTTCTAACTTTAAGAATAAAACAAACAAATTTAAGAAAAAATAAATCTCAACTTTTATTTTGAATTGCACATATAAATTTTTACAACATTGGTATTTTACATCTTGAGGTGGCGTGACAGCTGAGACTAAAGTTGGTTAATAGAAGAAACTGGTACAAAATTTAAACATACCTTTTCAATATAATTTCCTCTAAAAGAGAGAGGTCCGCAAAATTTTCCTTGTACAAATGCTTAGGCATAGACGGTAAGTTAAACAGAGTGATGGTGAACCTGAACCAGAGGGATTTTGACACAAGTCAGTATCCATAAAATAAAAAAGAATTCCATTAGTCAAGTAACTTTACAACGTTAAGGAAATCTGTGACCGTGGTCTTCCGCCCTTTGATTCATTCAGCACGGTCCTCCATTCGCTTCCAACCTGGGGTTACCCCTCTTCAAAAATTTGGAAGTCATTTAATCCGTCAGGAAATTTTTGTCAGCATTCCCTGGATGTTACTTCAAGACTCCATTGTAGTTTCTCCTCAGCTGCATCTGGTCTGTCCAGCGATTCTCCTCACTCGAACCCCGCTGCAGGCGCTTTTTCCTCTCCTCGCTAGCCCCTGGGTTGCTTGTTGATACAAAATCGCCAATTGTTAGGCAACTCTGCAGAGGAGTACCAGGCAGGAGCAAGGAGGTTAGAATAGAAGGAGAAAAGGTTCAACTCAAATCGTGAAGCTTGACGGCCATGTTTTTGCTGTAGCTGTGACTCACGCAAGGAAAGTGTGTCATTGCAACTCTTTTTATCTTTCTCTAGCATGTCAACTTGTGTTGCATATGGATGCACAAATCGAGTTTCAAAAAAGATTCCTGGGATTACTTTTCACGCGTTAGTATTGATTTTTTTATGTAATTTGATAAATATATTGAAAAGTATCACATTTCATGTTAGTTTCTTTCCAGTTCTGAAAAAAAAAGGTCTTAATAATAATCAAAATATGTTAAATACATTTTAATGTCTCTGTTTATAGCTAGTATCTTCGTTTCTTAATATACAATGATATATGCCAGGACTTAAACTGTATAATTTGAACATTTTAGGTGATTCGTTTTATAAATTTCATGAAAAGTAAAAAATCAATTGTTACTATTTTTATGAATTTTAAAGGTATTAAATAAAGTAATGGTTTTCTTTATATATTAATTATTATTCATTTTTAAGTTTTGTGAACTGTTAGGAATATAATTTGTGCATTTGATCAAAATAAACTGTTCTGTTGTTAAAAGGGTTTTGCATAAACTTACGAATTTCTGGGCAGCATAGCGGTAAAAGTAAGTAAAATATTTACATAATTAAACATGTGAAAAGACGTTGTAATGATTTCCAAAATATCTTTCTTTCAGTCTTAATGAAAGGATAATGTTATATTAATTTAGAGAATATGTCAGTAAATTAAGAAAGCATTATTTCAAAATAAAAATAAATTGACATAAAATCATTGTTTGGAAAATGTAATAACGTATTTTTAGTTAGTTTTGATTTTCATGAAATCATTAAACATAACAGCATTTTGCATATTAATTAAACTATGTAAATATTACCAGATTTATAAAAAGTTTATTATAAATAAATCTGCATCAAAGAAAGAAAGAAAAAAAATTAAATACTATTTGCATCAAGTACAATCTCCTGAAATTAGCTATTTCAACAACTACTGTAGCCAATAAAAAATACATGAATTTCTATTTTAGTGTACTAAAACTCAAAGTTGAAGTATTTAAGCATTCTAAATTAAAATAACTTTCTTTCCTATCTCTTAAACTTTGTATATGAACTGATTCTTTAATGAATTATGATAATATTGTGAATGCTAATAAAACCTAAACAAATTCTTCAAATATGCAGAAACATCATTTTTAAATGCTTTAATGTTACACACATGCATTTAGATTTCGAACTATTTCTTAATGGTCTTCTGTACATAGTAAATTGTGGATATCATCTTTATTATTTTAAAACAGAAAATTAACAATAGCGAAGCATTTTCTTATAAATTTAACATATTTTTACTGGAAAATACATGCACGAAACAGCTTAGAAACGCGTACGTTTCAGTGCAGTATTGCAATGTTTTGATAGAACGAACATGGATGCCGCTTGTTAGGTAAAGTTTCATTCCTCGATAGTGGAGGAAAGTCCCTCCTATTCTAACCTCTTTGGGGAGGAAGTGGAAAAAGGCTTAACGGACACCAGGCATTGGCGGACGTCTAGAAATTTGAAATTACACACTGAAAGCGCGGGGTCAAACACATATTCGCTAAAACCAAGGTTTTTTTAATACATTAAAAACGCTAAAACGAAGTAAACACATTCTTTCAGTTAGCCTCGCTCAGGTTGTCACTCTTATATAGGTGGAAGCCTAATGTACTCGAAATTCCGCCCATAAGTAATCCTGTGTAGAACAAATGCATACAAAAAAAATCTTTTGAAAGAGGGTGCAAAAAACATTGGCAAAGGAATTGTCAGACAACTGTCTGCCTGAGATAAGCATTCTGAGAAACGGAAAGTATTTTCTTCCATGGAATTTCGAAAACAAATCTATTAGTTGGTTTTCATCACAATGTAATAATTTAATAGGAAAAATGAATTGAAAAAAAAAACATCTGGCACTTGATTAACTTAATTCAATTAAATATAAAAGAATGTTTCGACAGTTGAAATATAATAATAACACAGCTAAAATTATGTTTCTTCAATATAGTCGACTTTACCACCAGAGTCGGAAAATATGGATTCAAAACTTTACCAGAAAGATGGCTACATTAAACAAAGCTTATTAAACTTTACACACCAAACTAGTGTAACAAACAGAGAACTTTAAAATTTAAAATTAAAAAGACCTTAAGGGTCAACCTAAACAGTAAATAAGCAAACAGTACAAGAAATCAAGTTAAGTTTTGAGTTCAAGAACAAAATTTATTGGTTAACCAAACTACACTTTAAAGGATAAAAAGAAAAATTTAACACAAGCAAACTTAAATTTTAAGTTAACCAAAATTGCCTTTCAAAAAGATTAACTATCGGCATTACTTTTCAATAGAGCAAATTAAAATTAAACTATTAAAATCAAATTAATAACTTCTATTACTGATAACTAAATTAAGATAAGTATTACGTATTCTGATGTATGTAATCGGAATAAAAGAAGAATCTCTGTTATTAATACTTATCACCAATGTTTAAATTGTGCAAATAGCAGTAAAATTCAAATATTAGTGAACATGATATTACCAATATACAAACTAATTGAAATTTATATCAATTGAATGAAAATTAATTTAAATAGAGAGAAGGAAATTGACATTTTTAAAAATTGTACGTTGAAAAAATTTTTTTTCTTTACTTGCGATCAAATTACATTTTTAAATAAAAATTGCGAAATTGGAACGGTAGTTGAAAGTATATTCATGTTTAATCTTGAAACGTTCTATCCAATCTTCAGTTATTTTCTATTAGAGAGCTTTATCACTGTCTCAATAATATGCAGTCGCTGAATATTCCTATTTGATGAATACCATTTTAATGAATATCTTTGAAATTTAATGCCGTTTCTAGCCTTGTGTTTGATTTCCAGTGATGTAGAGAGATATATTGGTTCATGGAGACTGATTTCTGTGCTCCGATCTGTACCTCGCACCGACACAATGCAATATTTGTTGACTACAACTCGACTTCCCATCAGATAGTATCATTCAAATTTCTTTCAAGAATTTGGAAATGAAGTAAAATTTTTGACCTTTTCTTGAAATACAAAAAACTCTTATTTTGTGCATTATTTTATTACTCCCTGAAGATTTTCTCAATTTTTTTAGAATATTTTTATGAAGCTCGACTTTAAAGTATTATCGTGATAAAATATTACATCGATCTGAAGCAATCAGCAATCAAGATATCAAAGTTACCTGCTGTATAAATTATTGACTTCATGCTCGAAAATATGAAGCCTGACCCAGATACTTCGTGACTAGTAGCTTTAGAACTATTTAAAACATGTCTAAAGAGAATAATTACACATATGATAATTCTGAATGCAAATTTATCAAAGAAACTAAGCCTGTCATAGAAAAAATGAAACGCTAAGTACCTGATTTTTAAAAAACCAAAACGGCAGACTTATCACTTCAAAAATGAAATCAGTATCTTACCTCATAAATAACAACAGTATCAATAAAGTTATCAGGACTGAGTGTTCTGTGTATGCTCTTTGCAAACATGGTGAAGTACTTACAAGGGTCCTTGGTCTCAAGTCCTGAACTGGAACAGGGAGCGGAAATTACGCTAAGTTCTGATGTAGCTATGGTGCTGGAGAATAACTGCACGTGAAAGGGATTTGAAATCCTCTTTTATTAAATCAATTTTATTTACACACTTCCCAACTCGGGAGAGATACAGAAAGTAAAAGACCGCACTTGGGCCTAACTTAACAATCAAATAAATTTAATACTAAACCTAAAATAGAAATTAAATTAAACTTTGCTTCGCAGAGCAAATCGCGGAGTTTGGCCTCTAACTAACAGGTGCGTAGCAAGAAGTACTAATACTAGCGCACTTCAATTTATTTCAATATGCAATCACGTAGTAAGCACTATGGCTTATAATTTTAGCTGCTAGCTGGTCAGGCGAACGTCGAGCAGACTGACCGTGATCTGAGACTAAAGCTCTCTCACACTAAGAGGTTTCTACCTCTGGTTTAAATAGTACTTGGCTGTACTTCAAAATTAGCATAAGCTGAAAACGCGCGCTTCTTCTGACGGGAAGTTGAAACAGAGAGGAGATAGAAAGATTTAAATTAAAATAAAACTTGGTTAGTTTAACTAAAACCTTACAAAGTAATTAACAATTTAAATATGTCGGAACAGTGTAAATTAGTCGTGTATTACATATGGCGCGTCATATAAGTTCCCGGATCTAAAACTGCAGTGAGGAAAAGGAAAACGTCACGTTAAGCGCTACAGTGTTTCTATAATACTACGATTAATTATAATAATAACTATGTTAGAAAGCATAGATAGCAAACTTTCAACCCAACAATTTCTCCTCTTAATTGCATTAATGTGAAAAATAGGAAATATGTTGTCCCGGACTTAAGTGTTATGTTCAATGCAGGTTTTATCAAGTATGTTAACAGGTGTCTTAAATTACGGGCATATTACGTCGAATTCCAGAATCTAAAATTATAACCGTTTCATGTTATATAACTAGATAACTCTATATCCAACCGTCATCATCAGTACAGATGTTCTAAATTATTTCCCTCCACAATAACTTCAGTTTTCTCTCTTTCAGTATTCAGCAAGCTCTGCACACAATAGTTCGATCCAAACTGTGATCATGTAAACGACAGGTGGTATTAACTATTTACGCATTTCAGTACCAACTACCTCTCGTAGTCAGTTTTGGAAATTATGATGTGATTAATAATCGGGATGTTTCATTAACTATTTTGAATCGGCATAGAAAGTTCTACAAAGACACAGATAAAGCTTCAAAATATTATGCGAGACGCGAAAGATGCTTAAATCAAGAACGATAAAAAAACTGTAATTTTATGACTGATTTTAGGAACGTTTAATGTAAAAAAGAGCTCATTCGAAATTTGCAAAGAACGTTTGATTTAAATCGCATTTTCCACAATAAAATCTGAGGTGAAAAGAACTCTGCGCAAAATTTTAAAATGATATATGGTACTGGTTTATTTGAAATCAATACGACAAGAACAGGTCCATGTTTGGAAATTTCAAACTCGATGAAAAAGTTACGAAGTGAATTTGCCCCCACCTATGAAAATTTATGTAATGAACATTATCTCTCATTATATTATTCGTACTAAAAGTGCCTTCGCCTTCAGTGATGATGTCAGGTACTTCAGTAATTCTTATTTTCAAGGCAAAAATAGTTATTTCAGAAGCCAAGAATTTCAAATGCGGTTAAATTCGTTTCTTCAGTTTTTAGCGAAACATTGCATGTTAGAACGGTATTTCAGATCATTTCAAAATACGTCTACACAAGTAATTATCCATGTCGGTTTCTCTAGGTTTAATATTTCCCAATTTCCCAAATAAATTCTGTGTGTGCTCTGGTGTATGTGGAGACGATAAAAAAAACTGAAATAAAGTTACGATGGTCTTCGCTGACTTGATAGCTTTTCAACAGAAAAACGAATTATGGCTTAGAGCTGCTCCGAAAAAGTGCTGCTTGACTTTAATGATTAGGATGCGGGCTTATATAAGTTTTCGTCCAAAATATTGGAATCCTTGCTGTACTGATATTTCTGCGGGGTTACTTTACATCTGGTACTAAACCTACACTGGTGTGCAAAAATTAAGGACGAAGTCGAAAAATTAGCATATCAGCTGAACGAAGAGGCAGAGCGGACAGAAAGACCAATCAGGATATAAAGTAAGGTGATGTACGGTAGCACATGCGCAGATATGCAGGTAGACGCAATGGGGGAGTGTCTGAGTAGTATAAAGCATGTTGTCGGTGTAAGATCACTATTTCTGGCAAAGAGATTGCACGCCGTATAGTAGTTAAAATCACACCGAGTTGCTGCCTCAGCTAGAAATGGCGAATAATCAATCTGTTAGACCACGTCTGGATGCTTTTACCCGAGGTCGAATCATTGGGAAGTTGGAGGAAGGCCGAAGTGTGATAAGTGTGGCTGCAAAGTTCACAATTGTTCACAGCATCGTTTCACGACTTTGGAGACAATTTCAAACTACAGGAACAGCTATCCGGGGGTTTAGTAGTGGTCGTTCACGGGGAACCACACCCACAGATGACCGGTATATTGCCTTACAGGCCAGAAGAAACAGGCGGCAGACAGCGGGAGAAATCGCTAGACACACGACACAGGCGACTGGACGACCGATATCGCGTTTTACCGGGCCAGAAGACTGCACGGTGATGGTCTGTTTGCACGACGCCCTGTATGGTGTGTACCTCTAACGCCTGCCCATCGGAGAAGGCGTTCTCTGTGGTGCCGGGAACACCGGAATTGGAGAGACAATGAATGGAGACGAGTACTCTTTACAGATGAGAGCAGATTCAGTCTGAGTAGCGATTC
>KK116281.1:949490-1007693 GCA_000611955.2 Stegodyphus mimosarum
GTTCGTCACCTGGGACTGCTATTGTAACGAGATTCTTCTTCCTTACATGCGTCTTTTCACAAGGGCTATGGGTCCTCAGTTCCTCTTCATGGACGACAACGCTCCACCTCATCGCACAATTACTGTCGAAGAGCTGTTGGAGAGTGAAGATATTGAAGACATGGATTGGTCGGCAAGGTCTCTGGATCTAAATCCTGTCAAGCATGTACGAGACTAGGGAGACCCGTGGCAGCACGTAACTTATCGCCAATAACGATTCCGAAACTGCGATTGGTGCTACAAGAGAAGCGAGCAGCAGTGTCTCAACAGCTCATTAACAACCACATATCCAGCATGCACAAATGATGTGAAATCTGCCTAGCAGTCAGGGGAGATCATATCCCCTATTAAAGACCGGATGTTTCTTGCTGGACACCCATCACAGGAATGTTTCGGCCTTCAGTCGCATTTCGCTCCATGCTACTTTTTCAATAAAGCTTCTTTTTATCCCTCTGATTTCTCTTTTAGTAAGTGTTGCTTACATTACTCATGTCCTTACGTATTGGGGATCTTACGGTAATAAATCTGTTGATTTGGAAAGCTTTTGTACAAAGTTATATTGAAAAAACCGTCTCGTCCTTAATTTTTGCACACCAGTGTACTTCTGTGTTTTGTTTCCTTACTATGTACACTGAAACGGGTTTTTGTTGAAATAAATTTACTTTAAAGCATTTATTAGTCTCACGGCTTTATTAGAATAGTCTGCTTGATTATACAACCCAGAATCAAGTCATTCTTTCCGGTATTCTCCTTTTAATAAACAGCTTATAGAAATTTCGATTGGAATGTGGAAATATGACTTAATAACTGTGGGATAATTGAAGAAACGACAGAAAACTCATGTAACTCGAATAATTTAAGCACGTAGAACTTTCACAAAATCTTTATTGTCTCATGCTTACAGAAATGAGTATTTCTGCAAAATGTAAATTTAGTTAAGGACATAGGGAATGTTATATAAACAGTTATTACAGAAATAATTATCAGTAGTTATTACCATTTGGACCCCAAAACAACTGGACATAATTGTCAAGAACATTACTTCTGCGTATTTCAGCATTCACAGTGGCACCAGTAAAATGTGAAGGTTAGAAATATCGAAGTGATGCCTTTGTACCGATGACTTTCACTATTTTTGAAGCCTCGTGCATGGGATTTGTACCCGCCATATTTTACCACATTTAGAATCACTCTAGAGACAAAAGCGAGACTCATCAGTAGAGCTTGACGCCCGTCCAAAAATTTTAATCATTTTATCTGATCATTCTAAAGTGTTTGTAAGAAAACATCTGATTTTACTAACTCCTTTCTTGCATGGTGTAAGATATTTAATGGCCAACACGGTATTTTACTGTTAGTTAACCTAGAAATTCAGGAACACAAGGAAACTCCAAAGTTCCAAAGTGAGCAGCTTGAAAACAATGTATGTCAATGGTATGACAGCATAGATTTATCAAGACCGTCTTCTTTGTAAATCATTTTTCTAAGTCACACTTGAACGATTACTTTGGAAAAATTGCAGCACTAGAGTTATAATATCGAAGTCACCAGAGGTATTATTAATGATTTTCACTATCTGATGATGATTTCAAAATGGTGGTGTGTTTCTCTTGAAACTACATTTATTGTTGCATATTAGAATAATGCTGTTGAAACACCATTTGGTGGTCAGAGGATGTAGAAAGATGAGTCGGAAGGCCTTCGCAGATGAGTAGATCCAGTGCATGAGGAAAATAGTAAGGAGGAAGTCCGAAACAGAAGATTTAGTTGCGGCGGTGATAGCATTTAGAGAAAATTACTTTGGATTTGCAGATAATTTTGTCCGAGATTGAGGCTTTCTTCCATTTTTAGTTTTTATTTCATCTCCTTTCAACACAAGAAGGTAGAGAAGTTTGTGAAAATTCAGCAGTAGGCATAAAGAAGAGTTTGAGCAATATATTGACTACTCTTTTGGTTCATTATCCTCGGAATATACAGTTTTGCTTAATTCATGAATTTGGAAAAGTGGAATTCTTTTTAAGTTCATTTTAGTAGCATTTTGTCCTCAGCCATGAGACAAATCTGCCACTTACTAATCTAGTCTTATTTACTCACATAGTTCAATACTTTATCAAGTATTAATAGCTTTCTTTGAATAAAGTTTGATGATATTCCTATTTCTATGACCAAAACAAAACGATTTTCAGATAATGAATGCTGGCGTGCTGTCGAACGCATTGAAGGAAAGCCAATCGGTGGCGTCTGTCTTTCTTCGAGTTTATCATTCTTTAACTTTTCGAGTGTAGAAACAATTCCAATCAACTTAAGCAGTTATCCGAAGACATGTACGTCGTCGACCAAGGGGTACCATCACACGACTGGAAGTCGTTGTATTGCTATAGTATGTAAGCAGAATCGGTGAGTGACCTCCATGTGTATGGTGCAGCGCCACTTAATAAGAGAATATCTGCCAGCTTTTTGCACCAAATTTATCACATGAATGACTATGCCCCCGAGTGCAAACTGTTTGTCTTGGTTACTCTGGACAATGGAAGACGTCGTGCTGTACCGATTAACCATTATGTTAAAGGGACAGTGCCAACGTCGTCCTCTGTCAGTTGTCACTTGTTACTTGTCACTTATCGCCCAATCCAAAGGGACAAAGTGGTATCACCAACATTCCAATTGGACTGTTCCAGATCGTTGCTACGTGCGGATACGTCCAGATCTGAGTTGGAATCAGATAATTAACGTGAAAGGATTTGTACAGAATACGAGCATAAAATCAGGCTCAGAATATCGCCGAACATCACGCATTGAAAGATTGAAACATCAAGGTTAGCGCTGGCATTCTAAAAGAATATCGCACCCAACTGATCTTTAAAGATGACTCTATGAATGCTGCTCGGTATTATTATAGTTTATTGTGAGATTCTACACTGCAGAAGTTGGTCCTGATTTCCTACATGTAGGGGACAAGGCCCATTATCATCGTGCTAGAATTATTAAAGAGTGCCTAGACTTATTAATGTTTTGTGGCTGACATATTTTCAACCTTAATCCTGTTGAAGATATTTGGAATGCCCTCCGTTGTACTCCCTCTGCACATTTATCTTCTCCAGCTAGTTCCAAGTAGCTGGAAACTGTCCTAATTGATGAATGGCCATTGCGATATTTCATCACGTTATTGAAAGCATGAACAATGGCTTTAAATGGCCAGAAGCAGTCACATACTTTATCGATGTACATTTTGTTTGCTTACTTTAGCTTTGAACATCAATTTGTTAAACCCAAATATAACATCATTTAGGGAATATAATTATTGTTTTCATCTTTGTACATAATGCTTATTTTTCTTCATGCATGTTTTCTACTTTTAAGTGCTACCTGAAGTTAATCAGCTTTACTTTCCCATTTTTTTTTATTTTGCAGTCGTGGACACAACTTTCATAAATCAGTATACAATAATAATTTTATTTATCTTTTCAAGAAATATCTTTTTGTGTAATTGCAAACTAACACGACTATGATGAAGTGGCAATTTTTTGGTTTCATTCATAAATTTTGTGAAGTCACTGTTTCCTCCATACCTCAGCTATGTGATGAAAGGCAGAGTATCTAAATTTAAAATGCCAAGAGCGATACATATTTTTTCTCTTATTTTTCCCGTGTAGTTTCTAAAGAATTGCTGAGTAAGTATATCTAGAGAGATAACATAACGTTATTAAAAGCAGTTTCGGAAGCAAAATTAACCAGTTGGAGTCATAGCTTGGATCCAGAAGAGTATTTATTTAATCACATTATTATGCTTCATAGAGAACTTTCTGAAAGTGCAATCAAAATCTAAAAACGACTATTCCCGTTCAAGTGATAAACGTGCATTCAAACTAACATGCAAATATGAAGGTATGTTTGAAATTTAAGTGAATATACTGTACTGTGAATACACTATACTGCATTTTGTCTACCTGAAAAATATTATCCATTCCTACTTTCACAGGGTAGCTAATTTAACGATATATCGATTTTAACAATTAGTTTCGTTAGCCCGGCCGAAAATGTGGAAAACCAATGGAAAATAATCTTGCATTCAAAAAACGTTTTAAGCAATTACTTTTTTGGCTGTTACGTGTAAAACGTAAATGAGCTATACAATAGTAAACTGCGACAGATATTTTATGTTTAATCATGCATATGATAGTTAAAGTTGACTTAAAGATGCTTCTTTGATTTAACAATAATTCTGATTTCGAGGTAATTTTCAACGGTCTCTTGACTATCATTAGAGTACCATTTGATAACATGAAAACTCATATCTATCCTTACTTCCAGATCCTTTAACGATCAGGATGCTATTTTTTCCCTAATTGTTATGAATGATGTATTTTTATTAATTAAACTGATGAGAAAAAGATGTTCGAATGTCGACTCTATGTTATGCGTATCACGCTTAAGGGAATGAAGATTCGGAATCTTCTGGAGTAGATATTGTTTTGTAGAATCTTAACTTGTTTCTATTGTTAAATTAATGAATGTGGACGTTGCAATAACTTTCAATAAGAAATAGTGATCATAATTTAAACACATTTTTCTGATGCTGATGATTATCAAACGATAAAGAAAGAAAGTCTTTAAATCAGCAACTAAAAATTCGGTTAATTTAAAAATATGTGATAAAAATACTCTCTCACGGTTTCAGTATTAAACTACATAATATGTGGTGTTAGAAACATATTTTATGATGTCAAAATTACAATAATAGGATGAAAGTTTATTATGAAAGTTGTCAGTTAAATATACTACAATTACCAGAACTTTATTATAATAGAACTTACATCAATTACAGATGTTATTAAATGTAAAGAAAAAATATAAATTATTAAGAAGTATGAATAGTGTTTTATTTTCTTCGATTTCATTAAACAATGTACTGTTTTAATTGGATTGGCAAATTAAAGGTTATTTGGAACATTAAATAAAAATTCCTCAGAGGAATGGTTAATTATTATGCTTACATGAGGAGAATTCCTGGTAGCCTAATATGTAAAGTAAAGAATGGAAAGGCTATGATACACACAACTTCTAATGTTAATATTAATTAATTCAACTACTATGGATGGCTAATGTAAATATGAAAAAAATTAAACTTGAAAATTTAGTTCTATTTTGGTATTTCCAAAAACTTTTTAATTTCTGTGTTGTGACCTCCTCTCGAATTATCCTTTGTCAAAGCTGGAAATATACAAAATCTTATCTGCAGTGCCAGATCTAAAGAGGGAAAATCTTACTCTCCTTATTTTGGAATGATCATCATCCATACAAAGGGTCAACACAAACAGCTTTTCATTGCGCTGTGTTTCACGTTCTTAATAGTTTAAAGTGACAACTAACTGATTGTGTTTTGTCATACTGAGATGAGCTCTATGACTCAATGATTATTTTTGTAAAATGTTCCAGAAATGTGATTTTTTTTTATGTGTGTGTATGTGAAAACATGTTATCAAGCCATCATCGGTTCTACGTGCATTCAATCCATTATGAACCTGAATGTATGCAACAATGTGTTACATTTAAATTATGAAATCGTGAAACATGACATTTGGCTACATTTATCGTATGTTTCTGGAACTAGTGGCTAAAAGCATCAAAATTTGTCATGCCGAGATCATAAATTAAGTAAAATGTTTGTATTTTATGTGTTGAATTCTCACTTTAATTATTTACTATTGTTTTCAGCTTGAGTTAGTTTACTTAAATTTCAAGTGAATTTTTACAGTTAAGTAAGTAAATTATTTTCAAAGAAGTGTAACGACTTAATTTAATTATTCCCACTAAGAATAATGTTTTTTACTTAAATACTAAAAATGCTAAAATTGAAGACGTTTGTTGTAAGGATGTTGAAAAAACAAGGTTCAGTCTGAATATCCACTTACAAAATTATTAAATAATTATGGTTATATATATTCAGAAAATAAATATTATGTGAGTAGTATTAATATTCAGCCTAAAAAAGGCAATATTAAGTTCCAAACATCCATATTTGTAGACCATAAAAACATGTAGATTTTCTTTTAAGAATAATAATTCAAACAAAATATGATTATCACTCAAAAACATCGTAAAGCCATCATCTATCTAGTATTTGGCTCCAGCCATATCATATTATATGCAAACAAATTTCGAAAAAGATATTTAAAAAATAAGAAGTTATTGATTACAAACGTCATAATATAGTTAATGAATTGTAAGGAAGAAAATAATTTATAATACAGCCTAATAGAAATAATAGATTAAAAAATTGGCGTTACAAGAATTCATCTACAAATTTATGTCATGACTAGAAAAAGCAATAAATTTATAATACAATTGCATTATTGGTTTTATAGTTCTTGACAGTAAATTAATACATTTCGTAATTTATGCTTTTTTATTTATTCGTCGTAGATGAATTCTGTAATTTAACTCATAAAAAGAGATGAAAAAACGTATGCACTGATTACAGGGAGTTTAATCAAATTGCTAAAACAGATTCAGAAATCGTAACTAGAATAAATAAAGTGCTAGACCAACAAACAAACGAAAAGCCTTCTCCCCCGTTACATCTGACTCCTGGTCATTTGCATATAAAATTTATTCTGAAATTTATACGAAAGAAAATCACAACTTTTAAATGTAAGAAAGTTATTCCATTTGATCAACGTAGCAGAGGTTATCTATCGCCCCCACAAAACCGATGAATCTGTCGCGGGGCTGGTATTTGCACTCAATATTGAAATTTATATTTAATTTAAAAACACAGATCTCATTACGTAATTTGCCTCGTTTCAATGCATCAGATTGAAAACTCTTAATCATTGAAAACTCTTAATCAAGAATTGTTTGAATACTTTGAATAATTTTATCTTCTTTAAAATCGTGAATAGAAAAATTTCACACAGAGCTTGTTGTTACTTGGTAGCGTCTTGCCATGTTCATTTCGGATATGGAAAGAAACATGGACTCTTAAAACATCTCAACAAAATTTTTGAGTGCCCAGATTATTACGTGAGTTACTGATTAACACTTCTGGAATAAATTACTTTATTGCAAAGAATATTTTGATGATATTTATTTTGTAACAATGAAGTCTTAAAATAGAGAAAAAATGATGCATTTAGAAAAACATTTATAGTCTATGTTTCAATATCAATATTTAGTACTAGGAATGTGCAAATACATTTCAAAAATACAAATGTCCGAAAACAAATGTAAACCACAGCGAAGCTTTTGCTTCAGCTCTGTCCAAGTACTCATTACTGCATTTAATTTATTTGTATAATTTACTGTAAAATTTGTATAATTTACTGAAAACATCAAATGAGCTTGTTAAAATTAAACAGAAAGAAAATATTAGATTAATTATTAGTACTAATCTATATATATAAAGAAGAAAGATTGTTTGTTTGTCCTCAAATAACTCAGTCACTAATATAGATATCGTCACCAAACTTTTTACAATTCTTTTCTAGGTACTGGAAAAGGACGACGTCCACTTTTTCAAAAAAAAAAGGTAAAATCAGAGATATTAATAAAAATTCAGAAAAACGATAATTGTCGCCCTCATTTTTCCGAGTGGCAACAGTCTCGCAAGCTGGAGATGAAAATCAGCTTTATTTTGAGAAGTGTTGCCACTGCTCGCTTTCAAATCATGAAGTTTGTTAAAAAAATCGTAAGTTTTACTATGAAATAAAAATAGCACTGCCAAACATTAAATACATTATTCCCAATTTCAAAAATTTGTGGGAAACCATTTCGATTATTCCCATCTTTCCCATTGCGGCTGATTAGTGATTATAAATAACCAATTTTAATCAGCCGAAATATTAATTAAGAACTCAGAAAACGCTAATTTTCGTCCTCATTTTTCCGAGTGGCAACAGACTCACGCGTTGAAAATAAAAATGCGTTATTTCGAAAACTGTTGCTAGGGCTCGCTTTCAAATAATAGAGTTTGTTAATTAAAAATTTGAAAATTTTACAAAATCTGCACGTATAAAGAAAAATGTCTGTTTGTTCGCGTTATTGATTTCTGGTCAATTATGATAAATTTTTTGAAACATTTAATCGAGTAAAATTGAATATAGGAGAAATATTGGATGGAACTTGAGCTTTTACGACCATTTGATTAGAAAGTCAAAAATCATTAAATACTGCGTGCCATTGTTGCTGATATAATGAGAAAGAATTAGCTTATTTTTCTATCGAAATTTTTAATGTGGGTTCCATATCACATCAGATTAAAAATCTATGACTATGACTCGTATTTTTTGCATCGTTATTTGGAAAGTATTACAGCGGTATCGTTCTCTCTGTTGTTAGATTCATTACTCTCGATCTAACTTACCTGGCATCGGGTACTTTCGTTAGTATAAGAATAAAGTACAGATGAAATATCATAAACACGAAATACATTCTAAAATTGGTTTCTTCAATTGCTCAAGGAAACGTGCTTCTTAGGTGAATTTTTTTCGCTGTGGAAGAAAATTACAAACTCACTTAGTTCTTTCATCAGTACAATTTCGTTCCTAACTATTCCTTGATGCCATCTATCACAAGGTAGAAAATTAGGATAAAAATGATAAAATAACAAAATTTAATGATAAAAGTTCCTCACTTCCATCTTTTGCTTTTACTTTGCGTAAACGTTTTGTAATAGTCGAAAGTCTGTACTCACTCTGTATACAATCAATATCAGAAAATATATTTCCTCTGGCACTAAACTGTGAAAATTTTATTTTAGAGGCCTCAGAATTGAATGAATGAACCATTTAGTTATTTTGTTAGACGCATGCTGCGCCATGATGAGCAGCAAGATTTCTCTGATTCAATGTTTTTCTCTCGCAAGTATAACGACTGGATAAAAGTCACGTGCATGCAGTTTTGCTATCAGCAAGCGGAAAAACTTTGTAGTGAAAGGTATTTTTTCGAAAAATTTTAAGCCAAGTCAAAAAGCGCTCTGTAACACTAGAGGTGTTTCCTAGTTAAAGTGGAGTCCCCCAGCTACCGACCGGTAAACTCGCTAATCACAGGTAGTTCTGACCTGAGTTCGATTCCAGGCTAACGGGCTGGCTGCAATGGCGTTTTCGTGTTTTTCCTCACGTGTAATATGTATATAAGCCATTTTCCCTTAGAAGACTCACCAAGAAGGCATCCCTCAGGCAGATACCTCTAGTGTGCTTTGCCATAATCAGCTAAACCCAGAAACCAAAGTATCCTTATCCTTGTTAAAGTAGCCGAGACGAGTAAAAACTCGTCTCATTTGGCAACATGTTTAATAGCCCAGTGTGTAACATGCGAATTTTAAATATCGGCAGTGGTTTAGACGGTAGCCGCTTTAACAGGATAGCAACACAATATATATACTTGAGCGTTTAATAGCCGCATTTGGTTAGACACTGTATTCGACACCACAAATACATACACATATGAGTTATTTTAAAAATAGTAGACGCCTCTTAATTGATAGCAGTTAATGTCATCATACGAATATTATTATCGATTTGTTGAACATGGAAAATATTTCGCTTAATGAGATCAACAATTAGGTTAATATAATCAAAATATTCCAGAAGGAATTTTTCTTATTTGAAGTTAAATCACCAACAAAAATTGAAATAGATCATACATATTTGCTAAAGGATGGAGACATCTTACCGAGTACAGGATTAAGTCACCAAATTGGTTTCGATTTTAAACCAACTATTTCAAAAATTAAGAAAAAAAATAGTTTTAATTTACCATAGATTTTGAATAACTTTTTCCATTTTGAGAGTGATCAGACACTGATTCAGGGGTAAAAGAATTTCTGAAGAATTTTTCTTCCCTCTTCTTTACCCTTAAAAAATATCCATGAAAACTTCTATTAATATTGCTTTTTTTGTATATTTTTTAAATTTTACATTGGTATGTTCTCTTTTACTGAGGGATACCCATCAAGTATTACGATCAGGAGCGCAGCATTGGTCAAATAATTTCCAAAAACTTTAGGAGCAATAGTAAAAATAAATATAAAGAAATAAATGAACAAAAATAATAAATAAATAAATGAAGCTTTGCATTAGACAGTGTTAAAGGCTCATGAATAAATTTTTGATACTTCCTAACAAATCATGTCAAAATACCTATTTATATGCTTCTGGCTATATTTATATTAAATTTCAACTAACTAGTAATTTCTCATAATTATAGTTAACTCCGTAACATAGTAGCGGTTAACTCACTAGTAATTTCAAATTACTTCGAAGAAGCTAAGCAAAATTTTTAAACATCACGTGCATGTGATTCTTCATAACACTGTTACTGAACACATCAGCTATTGGTACCAAAATGATTAAAATATACCGAAAGAAAGCCAATGAACCAGAGGATGTTAGGCAATCGAATTGTATTTCTTAGGTTGCAACGCAACTGAAAAACATATTAAGCTATTAGGAATTCAACTATGAATGAATGTACATTTATAGGAACTTAATAAATAATTTATACTTAGTGATATACATTTTTTAAGAATGAGGTAAAACTCTTGATTATAAAAATTGATTCTTTAAGAAGAAATTATTGCACAAGTTTCATCTAAAAACTATTTATTGGAACATTAAAAAAAATTTTAATTTCAAGTCACAGAAAAACCTTCATTCCAAGAAAAGAAACAGCTGGTAAACTCCATTCTTCCTTTTTAAATAAGATTTCTAGAAAGAAAGGAGAACAAGTTAGTTTATTTAAAGTAACGCAAATTCGAAATGGACAGTAAAAAACTTTTCTGTTAAATTCATAGTTATAGAAAAGAAATTAACTACACTATGATGATTATGAGATGAGGTTACTCAATAATGAATGTGAAACCCACTTTGAATGAACTCTTCTCAACACAGACTTAAAATTGAATTTTAAATTCATTACTTGGTTTCAAAATGTCTAAATAAAATTTTTATTTGCTAATTACATTACTAAACAATATATTTTGATTTCGAATAATAGATATTTTGCAAATTTGCTAATAGTATTTCAGATTTATTTCATATTATTAAATCTGCATGTATTTTATATATATATATACGTTTCCGTAACGACAAATATATATATTTGTTGCTATGATTACGTATGTGTGCATAACACTGAGTCGTTTCTCGATTTTCCTGAAATTTTCTGTTTATTGAAAGTATTATTTATTGAAAATATTATTTCTTATGAGTTTAATGCCGAGGATTTTGTTCTTCGTAATCAGGAAATCGGTTAATAGCACTAAATTTTTTTTTTATTTTCTTCCTGAGGTTATAATTTTTTTTTCACTCTCGTACGTCTTGTGTATAATATAGTTTGCATTTCCTATTTTTGGAATTTTTTAATACCATTTCAATTTTCTTTAATGCGTTTAGCTTCGTATATTTATATTTTGTAAACTTTTAATGTTTGTATTAATAAATGGCATTTTCAAACCAATCCCAGGAAATCAGGGATACTTTCAGTTTCCAATGTTTTCTCCATTCTTTCATATATGTGGAGTTAAAGAAAATACTATGAGCAACAGAAAATAAGAACCTAAAAAGGAGTTCGTGTAAATTCCAATAAAAGTGAAAGAGGCGTACAAACACTAGTTAGTCATCGGCCAGTAAATGGTGTCAAATGTGTGAACCGTTCAGAGCTTAAAACAATTATAGAGGAAACGAAAACTTAATAATCATTTTCAAGTTCAGAGAAATAGTAAAAACCAATTAATTTGCTGAACTTTTACAATAAAACTACAGATTTAGTTGACGGCAATTTAGTTTCATGATACCACACCAAACTCTTCCCTCGTCGACACACCATTCAAGATATGTTCTTTTCCTAAGCAACATGAATTACAAAATTTTTCAAAGAGATGTCAGAGAACCTGTCAGACAGCTTGTCAGAGAACAGAAGCTGTTGGAATAAAAATACTCTACTGTCGGTGTTCTGCATAGTTCTTAACAGTATTCACAGAGCAAATGAAAGAAAAATAGACAGTTTTTTCCCATATAATAGTAAAGACTGGCACAATTTTACGATACTTTGAAGATCAATGCACAAGAAATAACCCTCTATGCTTGAAACATTTCTGTCGGCTGGATAGGTTTTATGCGCATAACATGTTTATGCACAAAAAGAATGAATTATAAAAGCAAATTCGCATACTGCGGATATGATGACAGGATCTACTTGGCCAACATAATACAACAATGCATTTTCAGACTTTTGTTTTTTAAAGACAAACCTATTTTATAGATAAGACAGAAATAATACGTTCCGCAATTCTACCGAAGAAACACCGATGTCTGAAGTAAACTAACAACATAAATAACAAAGAAATTTATCACACGATAACGTCTACAACAATGTCATATCTGACAGTGTAATTATTATATTAATTTGCCTTTCATATTACACTCGTAACTGTTAATTAACAAAGCAAAACGCAATGCAAAATTTATATATTTCTTTTAGCTTTTCCATGTTACAAATGAAGCATACAGTATTCACCTGATCACAAATTTTTGCTGCTCAAAAACTATCTTAATTAAATATACATGAGAGTTTGGAAACTGCAACTCAAATAGCTGATCATTTTTATCCTTGGAAATTTCACCGCTTTCTTAAAAAATATTCATATTGACTCATGATGTTCTTAATATTTCTTGGATTATCTTTGTATACAAGCTTCTAAATTACTTACTGAGTATATAGAATCTAACTCTCTTCGGCCACATAAACTAATCTAGATCCTACTAATGAGCCTGGCTACTTCTCGCACAGGCGTGAAATAATACTAGCACAGAGGAAAAGTGAAAATAATCCTTCATTAATTTCAACTATGAACAGAAAGGCGCGTACTTACTTTACAATAACGCCGAAAGTTGCTGTGGAACTTAAGAGTTGTTACATAAATCAGTTCAAGTCTATAAGAGCAGTGTAGGACTAGTACTTTAAGTCACAGCTAACCTATGACTCGACTATAATTATTTAAATGGCTAAAAGGCGTACCAGCGTAACAACAAAGTCAGAAAGAAACGTGCCCTGGCTAGCGAAAACACGCTTTGAGTAAACTTCAAGATCCACCCATTTAAATACTCACTTCACTTCAAATGTACATCCTGGCGATGAAATGCGAGGGAAAGTTGGAGAGTTCAGGAAAGATAACAAAAATTTGAATAATAGGTTAAATGAACTAAGGGAAACCCTACAAGTTTCATGTTTCGAAATCGATAAAACTACAGAGTTAGTTGACGGAGATTTAGTTTCAGGATACCACACCAGACTCTTCCCTCATCGACGCACCATTCACTGACTATTACTTGTCTGTCAATGTGGGGCTATCTACTTCAGGAGAAATCTATAATAAGAAAACTATGGAATGATTTAAATTTCACATTTTTATCTTTCACGAGCTCATTATTGGTCGAGTAGTAAGAGCTCTAAACATTTGCAATTCGATCCAGGTTCAAATGCAGGCCAACTTGTTAGTTGCATGAGAGGTTTCATGATTTTTCCTACGTGTAACGCGGATAAAGCCATTTTGCTTTACAACATCCAAGACGAAGACATTCCTCCCTTTAGACGAGATAGCCTCCGTGTGCTTTGCCATAATCGTAATAACCTATTTTCTGAGGTTATTTCATGTAAAATCTTCTAATCAAGGAAACAAAGGTTAATGTTTGCACAGATTAGTGTTTTTAGGACGATTTCGAGATCATTTAGTTAAAATTTAAAATGTAATGAGTACTTTCTTAAATATTCGCTCCTGATAGTCTTTTTTCTGGACTAATATTCTGCATTGTGATTTTCAGGATAGCAAGGCTTTTCGTACGTTATCTAGGCGTATTGTTTTCCATTTCTTTTGCTCTACTTTCCAGCGTCCAGCAGTAGTAGTTGGTTTGAGTTTAGCTCTCTTTTCAAGAGACAGAACACATAACAGTCCATAGGCGAAAAGTAAGGAGAATTTGCAGGAGTACGTTGAAAAGGTACATATGCAATATCTGCATTAGTCTTCGGTTTTTACAGGATTGCAGTCGTGCTTTTCGAAGTATGACTCGTTGCTTTATCTTGATAAAATTTCACTCTTTGAAAGTCACTGCAACAAAGAAATGGAATTTCTGCTGTGAATATTCGATATAAACTTTCTCTTGATACTAAGTTGAGTTGGTTTCAAAATTTCTTCTCACTCTTCTTATTTTTACTTCCCCATTGTAGAGGGCTCTGTAACAATCAGAAAATCCCCTACTGAACATTTTCTTTGTATTAAAGGAAACAGGCTTGTACAATTTTTTCTCTTCGTTTTCAATAATAATTAGACCAATTTCTGTCGCATCAGCCCATACTTCGTCAAGAGTCACTATATATCTCCATTATCTCAAATCCGATCGTTCACTTCGTCTGCCTCCGCTTACAATCCACTGCAGAACTCATGAATGTCGGTTTGATTGCAATTTTATAAAAGTAACGGAGAAGACGAAGGAATATGTGTGTGTGACCTCTCCAACCCGCTATTTCTGTAATAATTGTAGTTAGCAATATTATGTAATATTAAAAATGCTTAACTAATAAAGAGTTTATTTAATTTCTCTCTTTTTAATTTCGAATTAAATCGAAAACAAAACCAGCTTCTATATGTGATTATCATCAGGAAGATTAGGAACTGCTTTAAAAAAACGTATTCCCGTAATTATATAGGTAAAACATTTTGTTCACTTATAAGTTTTGGTATGTCGCTCCAAATATTTTTTTAGTTGTAAATTAGGCCGAGTGGCTACAGCAATTTATCTCTTGCTGAATAGTTTTTCATACAGATTATGACTAACGGTTTGTTTGTACTAACGGTTCTGCGTTGAGCTACATGCATCGGCAAATTATGGTGAACATTATTTTTAGCTTTTTTTAAATTTTGAATCTTGATTTATTATTTTATTTATTTATGCTACAGATGTGTTTAAAAATTTTGCAAATGATTTCTGCGTTGGCGGATTTCCACTTGTTACCAAAGCCTTAACTTTAGAAACATTAGAAACTGTACATACATGTTTGGGGTATTCGTTTGAAGTGTCCTTTACTTGTAGAAGTAATGACTGACGCGTTGCCATTTTCGATTAATAATATTTTTACTTTGCACTTAGAAACATTAATGCCATGCATTTCGCAATGTTTTTGAGTTATGGAACAGGAACCTTTGTCTTCAGAATGCGAATACTTATCCAGCTCATAACGTATTTACATGGAATATTTTGAAAGAACAATAAATTTGAAAGTAGCAGAATATATTTCTCATTTCAAATAATAGTCTGTTGTCAGAATATTTTTCCCAAACATTTCCTTTTTTTAAAATTCTTTATAGAAATAAATCTAAACCAGCGAATTGCCCTCTGCATTTAGTATATTTAATAAACAATTTTTAATAGTTAGTAGATTGTATTAAAATCTTTAAAAATATGAACATATTAAATAAAAATAATAATAGTGTATTTTATATTATGTGACATGATTTCTCCACTTATCAGCATATTTCAAAGTCAGAAATTAGCTGAATATTTTGGAAACATGATCGAGCGTTGTCCAAAGTCATATGTTATAAACTTAAGCTGATGGTTCTGCGAAAATATGTTTTGTGTAACGAACGCATGATTGTATATTAAACCAAAGATATAAATTATATAACCATTACTCTGAGTTGGCACTCTTGTAAGTATTGATATAGCGTTCTGAATCAAATCATTGTAAATGTTGTGTCATTACTCGCGCAGAAGCCTAAACACACTTCATTTACACATAGTAATTAAATCAAGGCCGTCAAATATTATATACAACTATTTGAGATGTTCGGATAAAATCAGTGTACCTGTAGGTGCGTTTGAATAATGTTTTTCATGACAATGGGAAAAGCTTGATTTCCCTGTCTTTAAACTCACCTTGCAGTATTTACAGTAGATGTTACAGATGGGATGCGAAAAAAAAAATTGACTGAAAATTTATTTCCTTATGCATTCGTTCTAGACGTGCACTTCCATTTACAAAGTTAAAATTAAAGAAATACCTGTGGTAAAATTCTGGATTTTTTTTTAAATTTTACAACATTATATTCAATGCTTTAAAATTATGCAAAGAAATAAATAAAGGCCAAAACTTACAAAGGCATTCTGGGAGTTCACATCGCCGAAAAAGAGGTATCAGGCAAAACCATTCTAGAAATGCAGTACAATTTTGAACAACTGATTATAATGCAGATTTTAGAGCTTTCACCTTTTACCTTGTGCGGTTCTCAGCTCATGTAATTGCTTTTTACACATTTTATTACACATTACTTTTAAGAATTTACGATTTTTAATGCCTGTATTTAGTATTCGCACAGAGTGGCATAAGAAAGCTACGATTCACAAAATATAAATTGGAAGGGTGGAAGTCTCGGGCTCTATGCGTGTGTATGCTACTTGGTCTGTTGCCGCTGGCTCGTGTCGTTATCTGCTAAGCAGGGAAGTGCGACGTTATGAGTATCTGTGTCATTGAAGATGCCAAATGACGGTTGTCGACACGGCAGGTAAATTACTTAAGGCTATCGCAAGTGCGCAGCATGCGAAAGTTTCAGATAACTGAGTTTTTTCGCACTATGTTTGGCCCTTAGGACCCCTATATCATATCACGCCAGCAACAAGATCTAGACTAAACCGTCTGGTAATCCATAACACGGTTTTTATGGTCGCTGGTGCTAGAGGCGATCCTGAGTAGCCGAAACCTCTAATAACAATATTTTTCGAAATTTAATATGTAGCTATCATACAGCCTGAGATAGACTTTACAATACCCTAAAGAGCCATTCACATTAGCGTTTATCTGAGCTAACGGAGTCAGTTGACTAGCTTTACTGTACGTGAAGTTAAGTTTTTTCAACTCTCTCCGCTATGAGAAAAATTGATTTTGGAGCTGCATCAGCTATGCCTAATGTTTCTGTTAGCTCAGACAAACCCCAGTCGGCCCTCAACAGATCATATCGAGCCTGAACAGACTACAGATGAAACGGGGCTGTAGTCTTGGGAATTCATCTATCTCCCCCATAGTGTGGCGCCGCAACATATTGACTTTATGGGTGACTCGGGAGGGGTCGGGCCCGATTAGCCGCATGAGCAAGACAGCCATTCATGTGTTACCGCCTCTGCCCGCGTAGAAGGAGAACTCGTGGATAAGTTTGGATCACTGCAAGTGAAATAGGGTTATATGAGTAGCGTCTCGCTTTAGCACAGGTTACGCTTCTCTGGCAGAATTGGCTGGTGTCTGTCGAAAGAGAACCCATGGATAGGTTTGGATCACTGCAAATGTAATAGGTTTGTATAAGTAGTGTCTTGCTTTAGCGCAGGTTACGCTTCTCTGGCAGAATTGACTAGCGTCTATCATACATTACTGACGAATGCTATACGCTATCGGATATCCGAACTGGGTAATTACTTTGAAGCCTAAATTTCTGCCTGAAAACAAAACAGTTTGATGATTAAAAAAATAATTATTATGAATTCTATTTAAGAGAAGAATTTATTCTTAACCAGAAATAATTTTATCAGTGACGTTAAAAATTAATTCAAAATTGTTTGGAGAAGATTATTATATCAATGGAAAATAATTTAATAAAAATGAACATAAATATGTGTCGACCATCAAAGAGTGTGCTACCGTTACACTCTATGTCATAGATGCCAAAATAAATTAAACGGCAAGTGAAAGTTTTATTTCTATTAAATAGTAGTGAATCTAAGGAGCGAAATTAAAGGATACTTTCGGCTCAAAATAAATATGTTTAATAATAATATAATATTTATAACACTACAGTATATTTGTAAATAATGTATATTTTATGTTTGTCCTGAGAAACGTATATACCCATAACATTCAAATCATGTAAGAGATGAATAGTCCCACTAATCACAGTAATCATATAATTAATACAACTTGGCCATTCGTTTTAATTAAGGTTTGAAAAGCTAAAATTAATATCTAAGTGAAACTTCATTTAAGGCAGTGATTGATATTACTCAAGATGGTTCAAAGTTAAAAGTCAGCAGACAAAATTGGAGTGAAAATATTCAGTGACGAGAATGTTTTACAAGTTGTTACAAAATATTTTCGAAACTCCAAAACAGAAACAATTATTTGTAATGTTGAATTCAGAGAAATTTTTTTTGATGTAGCACACGGGGATACTTATGAAGATTCAATAATCTCATCAATAATATGCCATTGATTCACGTGGTTTAGTCAAGTGTCAGAAACTAAGTTAAATCTAAATTATTACGTATTATAAGGTATTTCCTCCTTCCTTCAAGTATGCCTCCATGGTGTAACGGTAGCATACTCTGCGCGTATCCGAGAGGTCAAGGTTCGAGCCCCAACTAGAGCATTACTGCTTTTTCATGTCTCCTACTTCTTCAAAAACCTAACAACACTTCAGTGTATATAATCAAACGAAATTCAGACCAGTGTTGTTATTATTATTCAGAAATTAATAACAACACTTCAGTGTGTATAATTAAACGAAATTCAGTGTATATAAATAAACGATCTCGAAACACATGAAAAGCTTAATATCGAACCTGAAAGCTGTGCAATTTTTAATTTTCATAATCGATTATGAGCATTAGAACTGTTGTCCGCAAGAAAAACGATAACAAATTTAATGACATTTTATTAATTTGAACTGATAACGAAAAAATATTAGTTCTATCCAGACGATAAAGTGGTTACTGACATTGATTGCCGTATAGTAGGACACGGGCTTGAATCCCGAAAATATCATGAATCTTTGTAAATGTATTATGTGTGTGAGGCATGGAGGGATTCAAAATATACGGCAAGCCGAAAGTACTCCTAGCAGGTTGGTGGTTGGGGAAAAGTGCGGAGAGATTTCTGAGACGCTTTCTCTCAATGTTAAGGAGAACACGAGCAATGTCGGATTGTCATCTGTATGGCATTCAAGGTTCTTGCCAACCAAGGACGTAATCTTGTACTCCTTGACACGATAAAATTCGTGGACCTTGTACTGATTAGGTGAGACAAGTGATATTAGTCCTAACACAGCAGAAATAACAGATATTTATATCAGTAATGAAAATTACAACCAAAAAGAAATGTTATTTTAGAGGACCTTTATTTATTGGGAATACTGAAGATAGTATATAATATGCAGATAGTATATATCTTATAAGGTATTATTATTTCTCCTGCCTTCTTAGCATGCCTTGTAATGGTGTAATGGTCAGCACGCTTGGCGCGTATTCGAGAGGTCCGTGGTTCGAGTCCAGGAGAGGACATTGCTCATTTTTCATCTCTCCTACGTTGAAATACCTAATAAATACTGTCTCAATACTGTCTCTACAATATTATTAATGCCGATTGCGCATTAAAGAAATTACCTGGACAAAAAGGTGTGCTGATGTTACACCGCATTTAATATCAAGAAAGTTAAATTCTGTACAAGAGTATACAAAAATAAATAGAGCAAAGCAAAAAAAGCAAAGTATTTTTAGAGAGGAAAGCATTTTAGAAAGATTCAATAAAGAGTACAATGTTTAATCTTGGTAATTCTGATGACGATCTGCATGCTACTTAATCCTACCTCGAATGATTCTCTAAATCTGGGTGAAGAGACGTATAGATTTCCGAACCGAATCAGAATATCCCCTCAGCACACTTATAAAAGTAATATGTAGCTTAAATGGTAATAATCTATCATAGCTGAAGTATTTGTAGAAAGGAAATCAACCTTTTTTAGCACTGTTGCTCAGAAGACACATGTGTTTCGTTGGCTCTTAAGGAAGAACTCCCACCATTTGCCAGATAAAAGGTTAAATTATTGAAATAAGTTAAGGAAAATGATCGAATACATTCTTTTAAAATATTATACGTAAATGCCATGACACGTTCGAGGGAAAATAAAGATTCTGATCTTAAATCCTTAAAGTTGTTAAACAGGAATTTTCAGTGGGTTATTATTTATACACTTTATGCAATTTAAAAAATGTTAGACATGAGAATTAGAGGAAAAGCTGTTTTATTAGATGGATGATTATTATTCTTATCGTTTCTAAGAAAGACTAGAAAACTTCTCTCCGAACACGATTTACATATCGCGAAGAGTTGATGCTTGAAAATGTTCTGTAAATAATTAAATATATTCCTACACTCAACATATTTTGGGAAAATATTTGTACGGCATTCTGTATGAAATCAGATAAAGTGTTACCTAGTCATCGTAGAAGTAATATCTATTGGGATATACGCTAAGTCAGAATATATATCAGTTACGTTCTTGACATTTACGGAAGCATTTCCATTGGGCTTTAGTGATAATAATGGTCTCTTTGTTTTGGGTAGCATGGACTGTTTCAAACATTGGCTCTGCGGAACTATGCTGATAAGCCTGAATAGCAGTGTCATATGATAATATGCAACCCCACTGTTACGAAAAGTAAAGTGGTTGTGGAATGAGAAGGACCTGATGGAACAGACCTGATGTATGCTCCAATATTGAACTCCAATGTAGAAATGATGGTAATAAAATTAAATGCAAATTCAAGTATTGCTAGTTCCCTGCACATTTTCCCACGAAATGCTTCAGCAAAGGGTTATACGGCATTTTTAAATTCGAAAACATTAATAATAAAAATTAGAAGAGGAAACTGTCCAGCTTCTGAAAATGAGGCTTAAAGTAAACCTAAACATTTAATTCAAGATTTCAAATGCGAAGCAGTTGGCTTTTGAATGCGCATTAGTATACGAAAGGTTTATATTCGGATCCTTTATTGCAGAAGTGTGTCAAGGTATGAAGTGAAACACAGATTTGATAATGAAATAAATTCTCTAATATTTTTAATGAATCACATGTTAATCAAAATTCTTTTACATTCATAGTGAAGAGAGTTAAAGGAAGACTGTTAATTAGTTTCAATTGAAATTTTTCGAGTAATTTTTGGCTTTAAAGAAATACTTTGGAGATATTTAGTAGCATTTTCCATCGGTATGATCAAATGATATAAAAGTTATTTTTTTTTAAATTAAGTGCAGTGCATTAAATTGCCACTGGTTTCGTAAAAATGTTTCGTGCCCTTTCGGATGATATGAAACCATTATACTAATCAGGGCCTTTATAAATGTAATCTGTTTTGTTCCGCTTTATCAGTTTTCATTTTGAACTAACAGAATACCAAGCCAATCGTAGTAGACTGAGGCAAATAACTTCGAAACTAGCTATTTTATAATGTCCAGTAAAAATGAACTAGTGAACTTTTGAAATGAGATACTCCCTTAGAGATATTCTGAAAGCATATAAGAAATGAAAAACGGAACTACCTTAAAATTCTACATTCAGAGTGATTAGATAAATATACTTACATTGAAAGATATTTGACTTAGATATTGTTTCAAAATTTGTTTCTGTTTCATTTCAGACTAAAAAAATTGGAAAATGTAGAAATGTTATTTAATTATACAAATATCATCAGGTTTACATATCAGAACTTTTAGGAAATACCTTTTCCACAAAACATAAATAAATTTTGCTGTTACACTGCTGTGCATGCTACCGTATTACTTCGAATTTAAGACATAGGATGATTTTAAATTGGAAAATAATAATAATAAAAATGATTTTATAACAAGTATAGAGAATTATCTACAGCAAAATCCTTTAATTTTTAAGACTTTAATTATTTAAGGTTTGCTTGCTTGATTTCATTCTGGCAAAGCACTCGAGAACTGTCTGTCTAAAAGAAGTGATGCCTTTTTGAAGACCGTTTTAAAGGCAATTGGCTTCTATACTCGTTTTCCATGATAAAAATGACGAAAACGCCGATACGATTAGTCCGTGCGTCGGGATTTGAACCCCAGACTGAATTACGAACGTTCAGCAACTTGACTGCTAGACTACTCGTTGGCCTTAGTTAATTCAGATCTAATCGTTAGTGAGTGGGAAATATTCAGAAGTCAGTTGTAAAAATTTACGCTTTGAGTTTAAGATGTGTTAAATTTTCCTTCTTATTTCGAAGAAATATGGTATTTTCTATGAAAGATTATTAGTTATAACTACGCATATTCTAAACCAAATATGTCAAGAGGAGGCATTAATCAAAGCTGAATTAGTGTAAAGGGCGTCGTTGGGCTGCATAAATTGTCCCTGATATACCACAAAAAAGGAATCTTCCCATGTATAATACTACGATTCACTGCCTAGTTATGAAGACCTTTCTCTTTCTTGTTATGGAGAATTAATTGCTTTCATACCGAAATTTAGTAAAACTTGCTAAATGAATAAATTTGTCTGAAATTGTGTTTCCTCGAATGATTCGCATTAAACAACCATTTCACAACACATTTTTGTAACATTTACGGTGTTAATATTGAGTGACTATTTTATTTCAGTAGATGGAATGCATTTATTTAATTTATTTTTGTAAACTAAAAACCTCAAACATATTTTGCTGAGTGCTATGTAAGATTTAATTAATGTCGCCGAGCTGCATGCAGGTGCCAGATGTAAAACAAAATTTTACAATTTACGCAAGAGTTTGACGATTCCTTTTTTCAATGAGTTGTTGTTTTCACTGAGTATCTGCAACTACGAAGAGCTTTCTCTATGTATTAAAATTTGGGAAACTTTGGCAAGCTTGGCGATTTTCCATTTTCAGCCTCTGTAATGTCGTAAAGGGAGAATAATAAAGTTCAGTCAATATTATAATTTGTGATTTTTACAAGTTTTACTAAGATATTAGACATCATCAAGTCATGCGTTTCATTATAAATAAGAAATGGAATATAAAGTGTACTGACCGTCGTTCCGGAGCTACAGAGCAATTGGTAAGTTAGTACATTTCTACATCGTTTTCATCCTTAGATAATGGGATTCACCATGATTAAGATTTGGAGTCATTTAAGATTAAATTAATAAAGTTAATACGAAGATAATTCAGTGAACTACCACTCTCCTGTTAAGTAATTTGGTGACAGAAATTTCAGATGTATCTAACACTTTTGTAATTTTTGTAGAAAATTATATTAATGAGTATACTGAAGAACAGAATACTATGCAACATTCTATTCATGATTTATTTTTAATGCTGAAAACAGTTAATATTAAGAATTCTAAATATGTCAGGGTTGAGAAGAAATCTCACAAAGCAACATTCGTTTACCTAAAATACTCTTCTTGAATATAGTTCGCAGTACTGAAGAATGTTATCATTTTATGGCCTTTTTTAATTTTTATAAAATATACAAGCGCAAAATCGAGCTTAGTTATTTTTTCCGTGGATACTGTGAGAGAATAGGTCTATTCCTTTGAAACTTTGGGTTTTGATGTTGAACAATTTGCGGACACTATTTAAACCGCATTCTTCAACAAGAGGATGGTGGAATGAAACTTTAAAGCGAGAAGAAATTACAAAACTTACTGATTTTACTAAATTCTCACATTAAAACTCTGCAAGCTGGTAAGCAGGGTATTAAAAGACAAAATGAAATGTATTACGTTCATAAATCTGAATGCTCACAATCTTGTTGAGTTTGTCAAAAAAATAGTTTTAATTTAAAATCATATGGCTTCAGAGTGTAGAAAAAACCATAAATGTGAAAGCTGTCTCAAAATCCATTATATATTGTTGCATTTTGGCAGTTCAGAACGAAACAGAAATGCTTAAAAAATTACGAATAGTTCAAAAAAGCTATATTTGACAGTGAAACAATTTTCTTCAGGAAAGATATTTAGTATAAACAATGCTCAATAGGTTGAGTTGTAAGGTTTTAGTTAAATTAACAAAGTTTTTTTAATTTGCCTTTTTCTATCTGTTCTTATTTCAACTTCCCGTCAGAATAAGCGCGCGTTTCAGCTTTATGCTAATTTGAAGTGGAGCCAAGTTTATATTTAAACGGTAGGTAGGAACCTCTCAGTGTGAGAGAGCTATAAGTCTCAGACCACTGCTACTCTATTCAACGTTCACCTGACCAACTAGTATTTAAATTCTAAGCCGTAGCGCTGTTACGCTATTACTTATTGAAGTAATTCTAAGTGCGTTAGTGTTAGTTAAATCTTGCTACGCACCACTTAGCATAGAGACCAATCTCGCATTCATAGCTCTGTGAGCAACGGCTACTTAATTTCTTATTAGCTTTAGTTTAAATTATCTGATAGTTCAGTTTAGACCCAAGTGAGGTCAATATTTTCTGTATCCCTCCCGAGTTGGGAAGTGGCTGTATATAATTACGGTTTAATAAAAGAGGATTTTAAATCATTCTGAAGTGCAGTTCTTCTACCACTTAACCACAGTTTTCTACACTTTCTTGCCACCAACGCGTTGAAGGGCCAAGCGCTAAATTGGTTCAAGTGTATTGGAAAAAATCTCTTGTGGGAACCGAGAAGCCCCACATACACTTATGAAAATTTTAAAAATTCCTTGGTGAAAGCATTTCCTATAGTACGAGATCGAGCCAGACTGGAGGCGGAACTTTTTAGTAGTTATCAGGTAAAGATAGAAGATTTGTCAAATTTTATGTTGAGAAAAATACAAGTTTTCAAGCTTTTGTATGGAAGTCGCCCGGATCCTAAAATTATTCAAATTATACTTCCTAGGCTACTGCCCCAAGTTCAAGATGTTATCGAGCTAAGAAACCGAACGATTTTAGATAAATTATTCGAGCTCGCCATACAATTTGAAAGCCGAAGAACGGCAGACAACGAACGACGTCGCCAATTTGAGCGAAGAAGTCAGTGGACCCCAGCAGAAGCAACAACAGAGTTACGGGAACAAGGCGAAGCAATAGCCGAAGAAGGATGGATCTCCTAAGTCAAGCGGCGAACGTCGAGGTTTTAATAGAAAAACGGGCAAAGATGCACAAGGCAATCAGAATAAGAAGAAGAATTTAAACTAAGATGGATTTCTTCAAGGAAGGTGAAGAAGTCCGAAGCCTCGCAAAATCCTTCCACAATTAGCTTAAACACCGTGGTTTTGAAAAATTTAAGTTTACCGAAGATTGAAGTCTTAATTAACAACATTCCGGCGACGGCTCTTTTGGATACCGGAGCGCAAAGTAGCTTTATCTCGGAAAGATTTTTCAAGAAGCACTTTCGCCGTTACAGAATTTTTAGTGCAAGAGACACGAATGTCATAGCGGCCCAAGAAGAGAAGTGTAGATGCTTAGGAAAAGTGTTACATTTTGTGCGTGTCAACGACGAGCAGGTAAAACTTTTATTTTATATTGTGCGAAACCTGCAAACATCTATTATTCTGGATGTGGATTTTTTAGATTGGCAGAAGCTAAAATGGATTTCCAAGGAGGAATATTGACGCTATCTATGCAACTAGTAGAAAAGCAGAATGATAAGCCCCTGTAGCTGGACCAACAGCACTTACCAGCAGAAGAGCAAGAAAAACTGCAGTCGTTGGTAAGTGAGTTTTCAAATTCATTTAGCGATGTACCGGGTTTCACGCAGGTTACAAATCATGAAATCCAAACGGGGGACGCCCAACCAATAAGACAAAAACCTTACCGCTACGATAAGGTAAAGGAAGAAATAATCGAATACCATATTAAGGAAACGTTGAAAAACAAAATAATCACTCCGATTTCTAGCAGTTATGCTAGCCCAGTAGTTTTATGCAAGAAAAATGATGATTATCCGATTACGCACCTGAAGCGGTGGCGTTTTGCTATAGATTATCGCAAGCTCAATTCCGTCACAAAATATCCCGTATATCCTCTGCCGATAATCGAAGAGAGAATTCAAAATATTACCTCTACAAGGATATGACCATATTACATCTTACGAGTGGCTATTTTCAGATTGGGGTAAAACCCGAAGGCGTCCCCAAAATCGCCTTCATAACTATGTCTGGCACGTATGCATTTCTTAGGATGAATTTTGGTTTATCATGCGCGCCGGCAACTTTCCAAAGATGTGTGGACATCGTCTTAAGACCGGTCCTTGGTAAAAGTACGTCCATATATTTAGACGATATTATAATTACGAGTAGTAGTTTAGAACAACACTTACAAGATTTAAGAAAAGTGTTTTTATTGTTAAATGAACCTGGTTTGAAGATGAATGCGTCCAAATGTAAATTTGCCGCAAAAGAGTTACGTTATTTAGTGTTTAAAATTTCTCAGAATGGAATCGAAACGGATCAGCGAAAGATAATAGCTATTAAAAATTATCCTGTTCCTAAAACAGCGAAGAAGTTAGCGTCGTTTCTTGGTA
The DNA here is from genome assembly GCA_000611955.2 of Stegodyphus mimosarum. NCBI lineage: Eukaryota > Metazoa > Arthropoda > Arachnida > Araneae > Eresidae > Stegodyphus > Stegodyphus mimosarum. The sequence continues at coordinate 975,781 of KK116281.1, forward strand.
CGTGCTCATACTATCGGTCCTTCATTAAACACTTTGCCAAAATAGCTAAGCCACTGCTAAAATTGAAGAGGAAGAAAGCTAGGTTTTCGTGGTCAGTAGAAGCCAACTTGGCATTTCAAAAACTGAAAGACGCATTGACTCAAGCCCCCGTCTTAAAATTTCCGGAGGGGGATAAAGGACTAGAAATTTCAGCGGACGCTTCAGATTTTGCGATTGGGACAGTGCTTTGTCAAAATGGGCAACCCGTAGCCTTTTTCAGTCGAACCTTAAATGAAACCCAGACATACTATTCGGCCACAGAAAGGGAAACTCTCGCAGTGTTATCAGCAGTGAATAAATTTCGTGTTTTCTTTGGAAGTTCTCCAGTAACTGTATATACCGACCACGCTGCGGTCACCAGACTCTACTCTGGGAAAATTTTATCACCCAGATTAATAAGGTGGGCACTTAAATTACAGAATATAATCTAATAATTAAACACACACCGGGAAAGGAAAATGTTGTGGCAGATGCTTTAAGCAGAATTAATTTGTATGAAAATGGAAATACGGTCAGAATAGCCATGCTGACATCCAAAGTATTAGATTCTCGTGAAACAGTAATAGCCGAACTCGGAAAAGATCTGGAGTTCAAAAATATATACAATTATTTGGCCGACCGTGAGAATTTCAGTCATCCGGATATTGTGCCGATAAGAAATAGAGCCGCAAATTACGAAATAATTGATGGACATAAAGATTTTTTCCAGGATCCGGGGAGACGCATTTCCACGGAAGATGTACCTGGGCGGCAACAACAGGAACCAGGAACAATGGCAACGAAAGGCCAGAAAAAGAAAGCCCCCCTCAACAATGTAGAAAAAACAAGAAACGGAAAATCACCGGAGGAGGTGGATTCAAAAGAAAGAACTCCAAGAACACAAGTTCAACAATTAAAAAAAAGACCAAAGCACAATGGACAAGGCAAACCCAAAGTAGCCAAGAGGACAGCAGAAACATCGGAAAGGAGCCTGAGAAGCAAGCAGCCCCGGTTGCAGCCTGAGGATCAACGTCCGGAATACAGCAGGAGCCCGGATCAGCGACGAACAAGAGCCCATGAACAGAGGACTCAGCCGAACAAACATCGAGCGGATCACCTTCTTCCCCAGCGCAAGTACCCCAGAATGAAAAGAAGGACACCTAAAAGAAAGGAGGAGGAAACAACAACAGGGCAACGGTCAGCAACCAAAGTCAAGGAGAGCCCAAGCTACAATCTACCCAACCTTCAAGGATTGGGCCAAGAAAAGAATGGCTAGCTACAACAAGATAAGTAGTATTTCTTATTCCAACGTTTAGTTAATTTTCGAGTGTTACTGCAAGTTGCAGGGTCTCATTTTACCTCAAGCGAGGTTGATTTTTACGCCAAGTGGGCGATGAATGATTACTTATCTTGAAAAATGCCTTGATTTAAAATTGTAATTCTGCAAAGATTTAAAATTACTTAATGTTTGTAAAGTAAATTCTGAAGCATTGTGAATATATTAGCCTTGTAAAAGCAATGAATTGCTGCTAGAATGTTAACTAAATGTTTTTGTATTATGCTTTGTCGAAAGAAAAATTTCTAAATGAAAAGTCGGTAGAAGGAAAAACACGATTTAGTCTACAGACTATTATTTCAGTGTAATGCGATGTTTCAGAAAAGAATTTTGAAAAAAAAAAAGAACGTTAAGCCCTTGTTGTAAACTTAGAAATTTAACGTACGTATTGTTTCTTGTGATTTGTATGCAATTGCTAAGTTTCATAAAATGTAACAAAAATTGATTTAGAGCATCAATGCACGTTAGGTGCAAAGTTAAATTTTGAATGAAGCATTCTATGTGCAAACTACGAATTGTATGCATAAAAAGGCGAGATAAAATTAAAAGAATGCAAGTATTAGTAGGCTCTCCACCAAATACACCTAAAGTGATAGACATGAAGTTAGTTAGAACCTCAGGTTTATCTGGTTATATTGCGTCTTTGAGGTCTCGATATGTAAAGTTCTAACTAATGCTAGTCGATCGTAGGTGGTAGATTTGAACACTCCCCGAACAAAAGAAAACCGCAATTGCGGTTCCGTTTTCATCCAACACCGGTGGAGAGCATTGGATGAAGAATTTAATTTTGCTTGAATGATAATGTCTGTGTGCGAATTTACACGGGTAAGAAAAGAAATCTGTTACATAGAACTTAGTATTATTATGTTATACTAAAATTTTTTTTCTTCCAGCTGGCTGCATGAGCGTTTTCGTGGTTTTCCCCATGTGTAACGTGTATACGAGCCAGTTTCTCTTAGAAAGGCCTTCACGAAGGCATCCCTCCCTTTAGGCAGATAGCCCTCGTGTGCTTTGCCATAGTTGAATAACCTAACCTAACCTAAACTTTTCTTCCAGATTTTGCTTCAAAGACTAAGACGAAACCAAAGTATTACTCAAAACAGATGAAGATGTATGTAAAAATCAAGTTTTCGTCTGTAAATGGCCAAGAAATTCGATTTTTTCTGCAAAGGTTGGCCTAAGTTTAGAAGAGTTAAATTTTGAGTATTTTCTAGAATTGCAAGTTTCAACATGGTCCGTTTGAACCACAGTTAGTTCAACTTTTGCCAATTCTGGCGGGAAGTACGTAAGGTTTTAGTTAAACTAACAAAGTTTTATTTTAATTTGCCTTTTTCTATCTGTTCTTATTTCAACTTCCCTTTAGAATAAGCTCGCGTTTCAGCTTAATGGTAATTTGAAGTGGAGCCAAGTTTATATTTAAACGGTAGGTAGGAACCTCTCAGTGTGAGAAAGCTGTAAGTCTCAGACCACTGCTACTCTATTCAACGTTCACCTGACCAACTAGTATTTAAATTTTTAGTCGTAGCGCTGTTACGCTATTACTTATTGAAGTAATTCTAAGTGCCTTAGTGTTAGTTAAATCTTGCTACGCACCATTTAGTTTAGAGGCCGACCTCGCGTTTATAGCTCTGTGAGCAACAGCTACTTAATTTCTAATTAACTTTAGTTTAAATTATCTGATTGTTTAGTTTAGACCCAAGTGCGGTCAATATATTCTGTATCCCTCCCGAGTTGGGAAGTGGCTGTATATAATTGCGGTTCAATAAAAGAGGATTTTAAATTCTTCTGAAGTGCAGTTCTTCTGCCACTTAACCACAGTTTTCTACCACAGAACATAGCTGCATTCAGCTCCCTGTTCAAGATCAGGACTTAAAGTTTAGATGAAGATGTTCGCCAAGAATATGCACCGAACACTCAGTCCTGACAGAGTCAGGGGAAAATTCCAAGAGTTCGGGCTTAGTCATTATTAAATCTGCTGTAATGGATTTTAATTTCTAGCGTGTCGTGTTATCATGTACAGTTATTATTAAGGTGTAAGATTTATCTGGAGAATTTCAGTTGCGTAAAGCATTATTTGATTCTTCAAGTAAAGTAGCTTTAATAACACAGAAGTGTATAAAAAGGTCAGATTTATCTAGAAGAAATATCAAGGCTTTCATTTCATATCTGTGTAGTGGTGGTGGTAGTAGTGGGTTTCTTGACGCAAAACATTAACGGCTATATGCGCCGTAACACACATCAAGTACTTTTAAACGCAAGTGAAAGACAAATAGAGATATAAACAGACAAGGTAAAAACACAATAATAGCATAAAATACAAACAACTAATGAAATGATGAAATGCTTAAAATAAACAACTACGCAAACCTCATAATTATCTCAGGTACAAAACAAGACTAAAATCAGCAAACATGAGATATATAAAATATATGTTATTAAAACAATCAGAAAGAACATCAAAATCAAATCAAATTAAATAATAAAAACCTGTCTCTTTCAAGTGTTGGAACAAATTAGGATTGACTTCTTTCGCAATTATATGGTCGAGAGGTAAGTCACATTTGTTAAAGTGTTTCAAACAAAGTTTTTCAAAATATCGACACTTTATTAAAAACGAAGAACTGACATTACAGCATAACAGTTTGAGCACATCGGTTCACTCTCAGCTTTTAATAGATAACTCTAAGTGATATCCGAGAGACTGATTCCTAGACGGATTAACAAAACTTCTCCTTCCGGTTTCTAGTACGCTTTCAACATTCAATTTTAGGTTTTTAGATTTGATTCTTCTTAGCTTATTTTCTAGATGGACATCCCAAAATTCCTGCCATTTGATCAATACTCTTTCCTTGATAACTTTACGGATATCATTAAAAGGGATCAGGCGATCTGCCAGAAGAATTTCAGACTTGGCTGATTACAGCCATCAACAAATCTCTCCTTAATACGAGCAGGGATAATTCCAAACTGTAAGGCTCCGGGTTGGCAAAATGAAACTTAATGGGAATATTTTCAGCGGATAGCTTAGCAGAAAGAAATGGTGCGAAAAGACTGCGGCTATTAGATATAGCTGCAAATGTATCTTCAAGAGTATTTGCATTTCTTCCGCAGTGTTGATCGCTTGTGAAGTTTTTTTTCAGGATGGAACGTAAGTGGTCTTGGTTTATTCCACGTGCGTTTCTAGCTCTTCCTCATGCTCGTTTACTTGGTGTTCAGGGTGTTATACCAGATGCATAGAATATCCGGAAATTCTTCTTCCGCTGCCGTCATACTCTTCGTGCGTTTGCTTTGACGTTTTTGGGAGCAATAGGATTTGATATAGTGGGATATCATCGAAAACGTCCTAATGCTTTTCTCTGCTGTCACAGAGTTTATTGGCATTCGTGGTTCTGCCACAGAAGGTCAGGAGTATAGAGCTATAACCGCTTGGATGTTAATATCAGTAACGGCTTTCACTGCGTCATCGATTGGCACATCGTTCGCAATTTCGTCTGTAAGCTCTGCAAGAGAGGAGAATAGCTCCCGGTCTGTCCCTTCAAATATAAAACGTGAGGGTCTTACGACGGGATTCAATATTTCTCTCGCAAAAGTTACAAGTATAAGGAAACGATCACTATTGTGGGGATCATCTCCAACAATAAATGTGCAGAACGGCAATAGAGATGGCGAATAGATGGCAAGATTAGGAACGAGAAATTTCCTTGTTGGCTAGTAGAAGTAGGTATTATGGAGGAGGCAAAGTCAAAAATCTTCGATCATTTGCTCAATTAGTCCACCTCAAATATTTGCATCTCTACTTCCCCAAAGAGGTCTATGCCACTTTAAAGTCTCTAACAATAGTAAAAGGCTGTAGCAGCTGCTTTATCGACATGCCGAACTCTCCGTTATCGATAGTTTCATTCGGAGGTAAATATATTGAAAAAACACAAACTAATCCTTTAATATTAAACTGTATAACAACCGCTTGAAGGAAAGACAGTTGATGGATAGTCATATGGTGTGACAAGACCTATACATCCACAGGCGCATTCACTAATAACATTATTGTTTCTGGTAAAAAAATACCTCTTAAGCCTGACTTGGCTATCAGGTTTTAGAAACGTTTCCTGCAAAGCAAAGCCTACTGGTTGATAAACATTGATCGTGTTCTTAATATTCGAGAGACCCTGCGTAAACCATGACAATTCCATGAGATAAGGGTGGCCATTATGAAAGCCTATTTCGCAGGTGCTACTTCTTAGTATGTCGCAGAATTACACTTTTGGGAAGCTCCAATCCTGCCTCAACTTCCATATCATCACAGTCCGAGCTCATACTTTCGAAGGAGATGTTACTTTGAAGCCCAGGTTTAATGTTTTGACTATCAATCTGTTTTTGTTTGTGTTAGATTGATTTTCCTTAACTGTATTTATTTATTTGATATTTTTTTAATTGAAATAATATTTGCTGGTCTATTTTTAGTTGCGTTGGATTGTGTTGTTTTCTTCTTACTTGAATTTTCTGGTTCATTGTTTTCTTTTCTGCATCCAAGGGTGAGATTGGTTTGTATTCCAATGGATATTACAGATTTTGCAGCAGCATCGACAAAAGAGACATTCAAACGGGGCTGTGTACCAGCAATAATCTAGCCTCTGCATATGTGATGTTTTTATCAACTTTTAGTGACTGTACTTCCTTCTCAGCTTTTCGTTTTGGACATGAGCGTGAAAATGTTGTGTGCTCTCCCTTGCAGTTGACACACAGGGGCACAGCGTTACAATTATCACTGCCGTTACCCTCCACGGAGCAGCGTGCACGCTTGAGCTTAACGCGACAGGACATTTTATAGTGTCCAAAGCGCTGGCATTGGAAACATCGCATGGTTTAGAAATGTAGGGTCTTATATGGCAATGAAGATACCCTGCCTGCCAGACAATAAAGACAATCTCTTTAAAAACTGGAGCTACGTGCTATGTTACTTACCCATAGTTTTGTTATGCATGCAGCTGCCAATCAGTAGTACTCATTTGTCGATAGACTCGAGAGTTACATTCGTATGGACTTCTTCTGAGCCTCGTCTTTGGCTAGCTTTTCCTGAAAATCGCGCTGCAAATTTTCAGGAAGTATTGGAAAGGATAATGATGCAGGTTGTGAGATCGGAAGTTATGTACCGTCAGAATTTGTACGAGGCGGTTTACGGATTCAGGGATTCTAGTGGTTAAAACAACCTTGGCTCATTACAACAAGATTTAAGTGTAGGGTTAGAAAATGCAGTTAGGCTGAAGGAAGTGAAGAAGCGTTTTATTCCAAATGTTTCCAATTTCCACGAGTTAAACATGCTTTCTATGTTTTTAGCCTAGTTTAAGCTATCTAGAATATTAGATCAGTGTCTAATAGTGAAGAAATATTGTATTCAGTTCTCATCAGGGCCTATAAAGGGTTATTTGTCTATTGAAGAATCCTGTACTTTTATGAATGTTGCGATTGCACAATGATCTATGTTTTTAGAGAAACTATTTCGTTTGAAATCAAGAAGGCTTTGGGTGATATTAAAAGTAATCTTTTATTTTTAAATCCCTTTTCAATTAGTTTCCGTAGGGATAGGTTGTCTAGGTGGTACTCAGAAACACTACAGTCCCAGATAATCAGAAATATCCTGTGATTTTTATCTAAGAAATTAAGCATGATCATGAAACATATCTTCAGCAGATACGCAGCAATTCATCTCTGTCATACGACATCCATTAATTAATTCTAAATGCAAGAGATTCCGTTAGAAAGTGTTTGAACCAATATTTTATTTTCTGCATATTTTCAACAGAAAATGCTAGTCAGCTAAAGGCAAATCTACCTAATTCAACATTAATGCAGAGTAGAGATTTATATTGTATAAGAGTTAGTTTTTCGAAACCATTTAATCAATTAGTATTATGAGTTTGTGATTTGTACAAGTTCTTCTGAGGAATTAACCATCAACAAGTCTAAGACTAGTCAATCACTACTCAGAGACGGAACATATTTTAATACGGATAAGTTTAAAAAGTCACAGCGTATAGAGTTATTTCCTATTTAAACATGCTAGCGCAATTCGTATTAATTCATCGTTAACGTTAAATTGACATGTAAGGCATCTTCGAATTAATACTACTGCGTGTAATTGGACATACCATGATTATTTGAATATTTTATAATATGCAGTATAATTCCGTTAGTTGTCTTAAAATGTGATTCATCTATAGAGATATAACTTAAAAGTATAGAAGAAGTAAATGAGCGGACTACGAGTGAACTCTGATTGAATTGAACTGAATTCAGACTGACCAAATAAAAGTACTTACTTCGGATGAGTTAGTTTTTCCTGCTTCTTCGTATTCGTCAATCAATTCATTCTAAAAGATTTAAAAATGAAGAAATGTTATTTAATTATATAGAGCTCAACAGTTTTTCAGAACAGATGTACTGTACATGTCAGAACTCTAGTGAAACATTTTCCCATTACAAATAAATAAATCTTAAAGGCATTTCGTTTAGGATGTAAGAAGGGACTTCATAGTTAAGCCGTTGCTGGCAATTTTTTTTCGTTTCTTTATGATAAATCTCATAGTTTTTGTTTCTCAGGAGTTAAGAATATTGTAAATTCCAAGTATTTGTTTCTCTCACAAGATGATGCTATAGGCTTTATGAATCAGAGAATTAAAATTTTTTTGGAAAGTTTGCTTGCAGCATTTTTTTATTTTATTTATTTTTCGTTCTGGTGTGCATATGTAGGAAATCTCGAAATAGGCCGTTCTTTCTCTCCTTTTATTTTTACAGCCACTAGAAGATCAAACGAAACAGACAGAATACTGCAGTATTAAAAATAGTTGCTGAATATATATTTTCATTCCATTTTTATGTGGCAGGCACGTTGGGTTGTAAGAGTGACGACAAAATAAAAGTATGTGTCATCTCCACATGAAAGTGTACTACTGAAAGAAACTTATCATGCCTTATCTAACATCTTAGCTCAAAGTATCAGATCTAAAGTAGAAGGTTAAATAAAAGTATTACTTAACATGTCGACCTGATGGTTGCCCAAACTAAAAACCATTAACAAGAAGACAATTTCGCTGACTTCCGGGTAAACACATGCATGTATAGTTTCAATCAAGCTCAGAGTACAAAATTGCCAAAGCTAGTCTAAATCTTCGCTTATCATTAATTAAGTATTTGTGAAGTAGTGCTTGCGACTAATAGCTTGCGGCTTGCTAACTCCAAGCTAAATTGCAAGAGCAGAAAATCTAAAGAGAAGTCAGGCCAGATTACATTTTATTTGACGAAAGCAGAAATTATAGTCAGGATAAAATTATAAACTGGGAAAAATAAAATAAAATCTTTTATTCTGAAGAGATGCCTCTTCTTTTCTTTCTTTGTCATACCAATTTGATGCAACAAAAATAATAAAACAATTTATTTTTTAACTGCTATAGAAAGGTTAATTTTAAGTACCAGTCTATGTACGAAGATATTGATCAAATAAAAATAAACGCGAGGCATTTTCTATGACTTAACTAAAATTATAGTTTAAATTAATTTAAATCTGTAGTAGATATATACTGCCTATCACAAATAAAGCACGTGACTTGCAAGTAATTTAAAAATTCGACTGTAATTTGAAAATATACAGCTTAAGATTTTGCCTTACAAGTAACCAAGATACTTCGATATATTTTTAAAGTTTATTTTAATTAACACGTTACTCTTTCGGGTGAATCCCTTCTGCATTTCTCTTGTTTCGTCTTCTCCACAAGAAAGCGTAAATGTGATGAGTTTATAACGACTTAAAATTTAAGGGAGAGAGTTGGGGTCTGTCCAGCTCTCAAGAAAAATGTTAATCATGCTAAATTTTTAACTTATGTAATAAGCTAAAATGCAAATAAATTTATTAGTTTTTTTCCACTGCTGTAATTGCTTATCTTTTGAGACTGAAAGTTAAAACGGAACGATTTTTCACCCGGTATTCAAGGAAGGTTAGACCAGTGTTTAGCTTGAAATAGAGTTTGGCATTACATAATATTAGAATTACAGTTCTCCGATTTGATTTGATTTGTAAAAGGTTTACCCTTATAATCTGAAAAATAATAACAATATAGCAATAAATAAGAAAAATGTAAATAAAAATGCTTTTTATGAAATTATTTTATTATATCATACATATAGTACATTGTTTTATGTTGTACTGTTTTTATATAGCTTAGAATTTTTTCTTACATATATACGTATTTAGGAAAAATATGTATGTAATAAAAATATAACTTTAATATTTATTTATGTTATAATTTGGTTCTTTCCTCTACTGTTGGAAAAATAGTAATGTGTTTATAATAAATCTTTCTGGACTTCGCCATTTCATAATTAATACCTTCCATGTGATTCACGTGTATCGTTAATGGCTTATATACTCTTATTTAGTGAAACTAAAGTCTCTCAGTCAATAATAAAGTTAAATTTGCGAATGAAACTAATAAAATGTATCCATAATTCTGCTATACGTAGTCTTCATTTCGAAAGAAAATATATTTTAAATTCTGGATCAATCTTGGTTAAGTAGTTTAAATATATCCATCCAACTGCCTTTCCTTCGGAGTTGGTACCTATCTACCAAACTACCACTAATTGGAATAACATTTGTCAAAAGTAAAATTTTCAGTTACGAATTTTATGAATTTCATACATTTTTCTAGAAGCCTGATGCGCATGTGCAGTGCTTTAGTTTAAAAGAGACCACTGCGGTACAGAAATTAATTCATGGCAAAAGAAAAGCATACATTTTGCTTACCCTTGTGTTGAAGTAAAGCATTTCAAGATGCAGATAACATGCTTCCTGGAAAGTAGAAAGAGAAAGCAATTATTTCAGCATATTAATAGTGAGCAATAAATGGTGAATAACAGATATCGTAGTCTGAGTACATATTTCTTTAAAATTTGAATTTACAAAAGCATATGAAAGGAAATAAAAATCAGAATTCGTATTTTTGTAGAGTATTTTGATCAAATTTCACTACCGAATATAAGGACTTGTGAAACTATGAACATTCGTAGGTTAATCGTTCCATTTTTCATGCAGTATTACATTGCTTTAGTTCCTGTCATCCAACAAGACACGCAAATTGGTAATTAAGTTTTATCGATCTGTTGGCATAAAATCTTTAATTAATCCTTCAAGCTAAAAGGATCCAAGGATAAGGTCCGGGAGGAACTGTTGTCTAGTATTGTGAAGCGTAATTACCAACAGAAATTACTCGGGCAGTTGGTTCTTGAAGTCTTTAATAATATTCCTCAGAGAGCATTGGTCATATATACAGATAGAAGCCGATCGGATGCAGGTAGAGTAGAAGGGGGCATTTTTATTAACACTTCCGAGAGCAATATTAAAATCAGAATCAGAAATGCTGATTAATGTTCCGTCTTTAGATCGGAACTTAGTGATATTAGATCGCTCTCGACTATATTCGTAGCTCTAGTAGCGACAGTATCTGTAGCCTGACGGACAGCTAGAGTTCCACCCAATATTAAAAGAATTGGTCAAACATCATGGAGAGTACTAGTCAAAATATCATATCTAAGTCACTAGGCTTAGCCGAAGCAAATGTGTGTTTCCAATAGATACTGTCACATGTGGGTGCGCCTGGAAACTGGACCACTGATGAGCTACTTACAGTGAGGGGGGGGGAACCTCCATGACCCTAGTATCACTATCTTGTGTCCTTAGTAAATTCAATCCTTTCATAGATTTTAAGTGAATTCCACCTATCAAACCCTTCTTGTTTCACCACTAATACGCAGCAAAGAGCCCTGGCCTTTCTATGCGGTACAGGAGATCTAGGTTCTTACAGACTTCCTTGGCACGACTTCAAAGAAGACACCTTTATTGTTATTATCTTTGTGCAGGGAGAAAAATCTGTCTTTTGTTGTATTTGTTGTTTCTCCTGTTTATCTCCTCGATTGTATAGATATGATTCTGTTCATGATTCTCTTTAGCGATGCGGTCATTTGTACTTAATGTAGGTTTTTCCGGACCAAGGAGATCGGAAATAATAACGTAATTAACAAACTGTGGGATTTTGAGAAATAAATATATTCTGTAGTAATTTACACATTTAATAAGATATTTCCTTCCTCCTTCCAGCATTCCTTCGCAGTGTAACGGTTAGCACACTCGGCGCGCATTCGAGAGGTCCTGGTTTGAGTTCCGGCTAGGGCATTGCTCATTTTTTCATGCCTACAGCATCAAAAAATCCTAATGCTTCTACAGTAGCGCCCGAACTAACAGGTGGTGGATGATGATTTTTAACCACCAGAATCTATCGAATGAGTCCTCTAATTCCCAGTCGCCGTTTAAAAGGAGAAATATATAAGGTATTTTCTCCCCCTTTCTGCATGCTTTCGTGGTGTAACGGTAGCACACTCGGGGCGTATTCGAGAGGTCCTTTGAGTTCCGGCGAGGGCATTGCACATTTTTCACATTTCCCGTTTAAAATAACTGAAGACTCTACACATTTATTTCATTTTTTGTTGCATGTCTGATTGTTGTAATAAATATTATACCTTATTTCTGTAATTTATATCGACCTTAAATAATATAATTAATATTCTTGCAGACATATTAGGAAATCTGGAAGAAGAATCGTTCAAAAACCGATTGAACATTGGCCGGTAATGAAAGCTTAGTCTCCTATATAAGAATATGCTAATCTCTGTCTCAAAAGCATAAGAAATTAGTGTCTTTAATTTCTTACATTTCATCTAATTGGCATTTTTGTGAACATTTACTTCATTAATATACAATAAAATCTCAGTAAGCTGTCATTCAAAAATAAAGAAATTTTGGTGACTAAAGCGAGGTGACAAATTAAAGAAAAATGACTCAAATGGTACTCATTATGAATTATAATAAAGAATATGTAAATGTTTTAGTTATCATAATCTTCATAACTACTGCCTAAGTCAGTAAATGCAAATAATAAATTAGGAACGTGTAATGCAAAGTGTACATTATATACTTTTTTAATTTAATTAGAATATTCTAAAAGTTTCATTTCTGTTTCTATGCACATAAGCTACTGTGCATTGTGCTTGTCTAATTTTGTCTGAATGAAAGCCCTTTCACAAAAATAATTTTTTTCTCAAATTTAAAAATATTGTCAAATGACAGAATTAATGAATTAGTCAAACGCTAAGATTTTTATTTATTATATTATTAGTTATTAAAAGTGAATATCATGGTTTATTGTATTATCTCCAAGCTTAAAAACACGTTTCCGCTGTAAGGCGATAAAAATATTTCATTATATTCACTTCTAATTTCTCTCATTAACGCTTTTCTCGCAAAAATCATCTGTCTTTTACAGACGACATACCCTTGATGGCATACTGTATATTGTTTGTCCTATCTACAAAACGTACGAAACTCAGAACTATTGAGCAGGACCTGAGGTAATTAAACCTGTTCCGCAACGCTACAATTTTCAAATGTTTCCGTGTTCGAGAAACTTCTATTTCTCACGATTTCAAGTGCAGTAGCTATGGTTGCCTGCTTGAATGAAGGCTGGTAACCGACTCTCAGAAATGACGGGGTCACTAAATAATTTTTACTTTTTCACGTATTATTTGGGCATCACTAGGATCTTTTAAACATAAAATATGTTCTCTGTTCAAGTGCTTGCCACATTAATCCTTTGGTGACATGTAAACTTTGTGCTTTCACAGACTGGGTAATTATATTTAAACACTCTCGGGACAAAGTGTGGTAGTTTCTTTAGCACGGAAGTATCGTCGATATAGTAACATAGTAACATCGATATATTAACGATATAGAAACATCGATATAGTAACGATATAGTAACATCAACACCAAAACCAACTCTTTTGAGACTTTATGTTTCAGTCAAGATAGATAATCAAGACTTCAAGAATAATCCAATTTAACGACAATATCAGTCATTATTTTAAAAATTTATCAATGCAATTTTAAATATGTAATTTAAGAAGAAAGTATTTTATCTCATTCATTGTCTTTGAAATAGTAAACGCGTAGTTAAAGAGAAAGATCATGCAAAATCAGTCATTACAATCACAAGATCTAAAAACCTGCTATAATACAAGCTTCCGAACTGACATTTCAATCAAGAAATAATCGCTAACTCTTAGCGTAATCATTTTCTTAAATTTCACATGTAATTTTAACTGTACGTCAAATCTAATATCAAGAACGTCCATATCAGTACCAATAAACAACTAATGCCCAGACCAACAATATAAATAAATAGTACCAAGACAAATAACTTATATCAATATCACTGTGGAACTCTCTGACCAATTTCATATACTTTAGAGTTTCTTAATGCTGTCTTGTAAGCTCTGGTGATCGGTATCCAAGTCAGGGAAGAACTCCGAGGAACTAGATTAAAATTCAGTGAAATGATTCCTAGGCTGAAAGGAAAAGAGCTCCTTCACGTTGTCAGGACTGAGTGTTCGATGCATATTCTTGACGAACATCTTCGTGAAACGTTAAGTCCTGATCTTGAACAGGGAGCTGAATGCAGCTATGTTCTGTGGTAGAAACTTGTGGTTAAGTGGTAGAAGAACTGCACTTCAGAAGGATTTAAAATCCTCTTTTATTAAACCACAATTATATACAGCCATTTCCCAACTCGGGAGGGATACAGAAATTAATGACCGCACTTAGGTCTAAACTGAACAATCAAATAATTTAAACTAAAATTAAATAGAAATTAAATCGTCGTTGCTCACAGAGCTATAAAGGCGAGGTTGGCCTCTAAACTAAATGGTGCGTAGCAAGATTTAACTAATAATAACGCTCTTAAATTTACTTCAATAAGTAATAGCGTAACAGCGCTAAGGCTTAGAATTTAAATATTAGCTGGTCAGGCGAACGTTGAACAGAGTAACAGTGGTCTCACACTGATAGGTTCCTACCTCTCGCTTAAATAGCAACTTGGCTCTATTCAAATTAGCATTAAGCTGAAACGCGCGCTTATTCTAACGGGAATTTGAAATGAGAACAGATAGAGGAAGGCAAATTAAAATAAATCTTTGTTAGTTTAACTAAAACCTTACAACGTGTCAGCGTAACGTCTCGTTTGTGGTATAGAGAGAAACAGACCAGTGTATTGAAAGAGCTGTAAAACTTACAGCAGTTTACTGTTTCATTATTTAGAGATTTCTCACACGGAGAAGAATTTTCGGTTTAACTCCAACTTTCTCGGGATTAAGAGACGCATTTGTTTTATGAATATCGCTTTGATCACTCCATTTTCGGAACACATCTAGCCAAGTAGGCAAATTCATCGATCATACGTTCCTCCCATTGCTTTATTTCAAAACATAAAGAAATCAAGTCTGAATTACTGTCTAGTTTTCCCCCCTTTTTCATACGAGCGAACTTTGTCTTATATTCGTATTTTATTTATATCTTGATTAGAATTAACAAATAGAAGAAGTGACAGTAGTGTTCTAATCAGAAGAAAGTGAAACGCAAGAGTTACGTACTTAGTACTTTCCATTATCTCTTTCATATACGTAGGCGTAATATTTTAAGACGCTGGTAGCAAATTTGCTTTGTGCATTAGAGGGAGAAGAGAAACATATATGAGGAAGTTTCTGCTAATACTTCAACATGAATGTATCTTCAACATCAATGAATGTATTTCTTGGAAGCAATTTTTACTGCGTTTAGATGAATATATCTGATAAGGTTTACGTTTTCTAATGATGTAAGTTTCATCTTTATACGGCAGAATGAGCGTATATGTATGTGTATTATATATATACGCTCTATCATGACAAATTAACTCAATTTTATTGAGATTAAAACGCGTAATTCTATTTATTAATTTTTACTATTTATTACTCAGCGACTGGTGAAAAATAGAAAACAAATTAAAAATAAAACTTTTCTAAATTTTTGCTAAAATGCAACTGATGGAACTATTTTCTGTTATGAGGGCACATTAGCTTTTAACAAGCTATCTTTCGATTTATACATTAATCAGTTTCAATTACTCTAGTTCCTTCTTTTCTGATGCATTTTATAAAACTCTCTTTTATCAAATCTTGCTTGACAATCTAGTCAAAGTGTTACTGATAATAATTGATGTCCTAAATATGGATGAAATGCTTACCGTAACGTTCCTAGGCAACGAACAAAGAGCTGTTGTCAGGTCACTGAACTGGGTAACTTTAGTACCAAGGTCACAGTCTTTATTCACTTTGTCTATAACCATGTCTTGAAGCTAAAAGAGGATATACAAATCAGATCAGCATAATAAACTCTATTAATGAAAGGTTCCATTTTAACACCATAAATTGATAATGAAATTAAGGGCCGGATTAAATTATTTAATTCATATCGCTTCTATAAGGTAAAACTACTTGTCCTACACATTTAATGAATACCCACAAATGTACCATACACTGTTTGGCGACATACTGACTCTGGTATTTCTTGATATTTAAAGTGAGATAAAAATTCAAGGGTTAAACTTAAAAATGCTTTATTAGCCATGAGGTGTGAATGCGTATAAAAGCAAAATCTTAAGAAACTAAAATCGATATCTTCTCATCAAAGGTTATGACAGCAGATTTTGGCGTTCTGCGCAGAACCTACGATATGATTACAACAATATCCAAATAGAAATCTACAACGTACCTGCAGTGGACATGGAAAAGAGAAATTTCTTAAACACATACTGATTTCAGCCAGTCTTTCTCGGGTGCGTTTTCACATCGCTGTAAATGACATCCACCGGCAAGACGGCAGACTCACGGAACAAATTCCAAAAAGGTTAAGATTATATCTTATTTTTAAACAAGAACCCTTGCACAAACCTCTGGTGAGTATATATCATGATGAGACAAGGAATACATAGTAATTACCATGAAACTAACTCTTAGTGAAACCTAAATCATGGTTATCACAAATTAAGGCAAAGCATATGTGAACTTTTCTACGTTAACTTACTTTGAAGTCCCTTAACACATATATCTCTGCTTAGGAATCAGAGATAGAATTATTACAGTTGTGTCATATCATTGCATTGCTCTTTCCGCGTGAGATTAAGTATGGATAATTGAAATAAATGCAAAAGTATCAGTCTTATCGGTTTTAGCTTTCCCGTTAACCAACACTAGAGTGATTATTTCTTTGTACGAATGTATTATTCAATATAGCTTCCAATACAAATATTTATTTGCACCACAATTTAATCCGATTCTCGAACCCACTTTGGAAAATTTTATGTATGCATTGCTTTACCGATTTTGCTAGAGTTATTTTTATTTAAGTTGACAGATCATCAATAAACTGATAGTTGACAAATAAATAAGCAGACGGAAAATAGCTTTAATTATGCACATCTAGTAATGAATTATTTATTAAAGACAAATTAATCAGCGAACTTGATAGGTGGATAATTTCTGTCAAATTTCCCTTTTTAATTTAATAGGAATCAAATAAACTGTAGGTTCATTACGTACTTTTTTGAAAGCAGGTAAATCGAAGAAATGAGCAATGCCCTCGCCGGGACTCGAACCACGGACCTCTCGAATACGCGCCGAGTGTGCTGACCACTACACCATGAAAGTATGCTAAGCAGGCGGGGAAAATGCCTTATATACTTCCTCTTTTAAAGGGCGACTGGGGATTGAGGGACCCAATCGTCAAATTCTGGTGGTGAAAAATCATCATCCCCCACCTTTTTAAATTCAGGTGCCACTGTAAAATCATTATGTATTTATTGAAAGCAGGGAAAAAATAGAAATGAGCAATGCCCTCACCAGGACTTGAACCACGGATCTGTAAGCGTCGAGCGTGCTGACCACTACACCACGAAGGCATGCTAAGAAGGAGGGAGATATACCTTATAAAACAACTGGTATTTCAGAAACTTTTTTTAAATTTCTTTATTTCTCTCAAATTAATTTTTCTAAGCTGGTCCCCAAAAGAAAAGCACATTTTGTTCGATGATTCAAAAAAGTTGCTACTAATAGAATAAAACCTGGTATCGTATATTTGGAGGAAAAGAAATTTAATATAAGCATCTAGCGACTGTCAAAAGTTAAGTATTTTGAGAAAATATGTTTTAGTAAGTTTATAAGTTAAAATAGACTTTTCAGAAAGCATGGTATTGACTGTTTTCCAAATCAGTAGTATTCCTATACAGACTTAAGTTTTTCTTGCAAGGAAAAGTATAACTTTGACTGATTTAAGTTAAAATAAGTTTTTACAATCACTTGTCAATCCTGTCAATCACTTTTTACAATCGTAAAATCATGGTGGTGGAGAATCATCATCCACCGTCTTTTTTAGTTCGGGCGCCAGTGTAGAGACATTAAGTATTTCCGTAACTATTAAAGAGATGACAGTCCGCAGTCCCAAAATAAAATGAAAAGTACCAACCAAAACGTAACACATTTGGGAGTTATTAAAGCAGTATTAGTTTTAGCGTTATCATGTTGAAAGATAACGTCTTTTCGAAAGATAGGTGCTGATCTCTTACGTGTCAATTTGTAGCTCATTTTGTACAACTGTTGGCGATAAATGTCACTAATAACGGTTTGGTTATACGGGAGTGGATTATTCTTTGATATCTCACCGTACACTTAACAAACGTTCCAGTGAAAGACCTTTTTCGAGATGGTCGGACTACGCTCTACTGCGCAGGACATATTCCTTAAACATTTGACTTTATTACAGAATACCCACTTCTCATTAGCACTTGTAGTGCCTACCAAAAACGGTCCATTTTTGCAACTGCAGCTTCTCTTTGATTTTCAGATAACTGATATGGAAAATATTGATATAGCACTGTGACGAAAACACATACGTATCTTTAAACTGTTTTTCTGTGTGAATGATGTTTTCTGTATGAATAATGAGTTTTTATGAATAATGTTTCAGCTAATTTCTGAGAGTTGCATATGAGCTTTATATGGCTTGGTCCAGAATCTATGCGAAAAATTACTGATGGACTCCCAGAACGTGGTTAGTCTCTATCCATGCCCAAAACAGCTAAGATAAGTGTTATTGTCAGACACTTCTTCCCCGTGCACTTGATGAATATTTCTGTGCACTAGGGTTGGAATACTGATTCTATCAAACTCTTGTAAAAAGAATATCTGGTAAGTTCCTTATCCATTTACATTTAAAAGAATTCGAAATTTTTTACGAAAGTTATCTTCTTCCAAGCATGCTACTTTATACGGTATCTATATACATGCTCAACTGACACAAAATTCCAATCATGTCAGAGTCATGTATGACGTCACATTAAATCCTAATTATCAAGAAAGATATTATCAAGAAATAAGATAATTATCAAGAAAGGATAACTTGCAGCCTTTTTGATACATCAAAGACAGAAATTGATATGCTTGTCAAAAAATCGGGAAAACTTGAAGAAGCACAAGGAAACTAAAACTGATTCAAGACCTGAAAACTAAAATGATGGAAAAGAACTCCTTTTAAGGAAGATCACGTTTGTTTATATGCCTTAACTTCATATTTTAGTTGAATATGCAGATGCAGTACATTGAAGTACAAATGCAGTTCTAGACCTTAGCAAATGCAAAAGTGTTTTGTACATACATTAGATCTAGCATCTGATTACTGGCATATTCAATTAAATGAATAATTAGCATTTCAATCAATTTTGGTCTTTGTGAATTCAACAGTTTACCTTTTGATTGGAAAAATTCTCCAGTTGTTTTCCAAACAGCGCTTTAGGAAATTTTACGCAAATATCAAATTCAGTGTGCTTTAAATTATTTTGATGGCATCATAGCATTTTCCCAAAATTTTGAAGAATAATTGGAGTACCTTAAAATAATATTTGATAGCTGTGAAAAAATAAATGTAAAATTGAAGCATTCAAACTGAATCAATTTTAAAAAGAAATCCCAGGATATGAAGCAGAAAAATATCAACCCTTTAATGAGAATATTGAAGTAATTAAAAAATTACAACCGCCTAGAAATGTTAAAGAATTATAAAGGTCTCTTGAAAGCGCTAATATATATCATAAATGTATTCCAAATTATGCAAAAATTAGAGCTTCTCTAAGAGATTTATTTAAAAAGGTACACCATGTAAATGCACAACTGAATCCCAAATAGCGTTTGAAAATTTAAAAGATGCTTTAATTTTCAGACTTTTATCATTATTTAATCAAAATGCCTCTCTCATGTGTTTGTAGACGCATCAAAAAAAGCTGTTGGTAAAGTTTTAAAATAAGGGCATCCAGATGTTAATTTAAACCCTATAACTTTACATTCACGAAAACTAAAAGCTTATGAAAAAAACTACGCAATTACTGAATTTCGAATTTTAGCCATTATTAACGCTATCGGTAAATTTTATTACTTATTTGTATGAAAATCACTTTATTGTAATTATAGATCATGCTGCTCTGGTTCAGCTTCAAAATATCAAATATCCTACAGGTAGATTATTCCGATGAACTTTAAAATTATCGATGTATGATTTTGGTATAAAATATAAGGAAGGTTCTACTAATATTGAAACTAATATATTAATCAGAAATCCGATTTGCCAACATTTCTAATTTTCTTCCAATGATAACAATTTAGTTTGCGTTCACAAACTAAATTATTATCATTAGAAGAAACTAAAGATCCCTAAATATGGCTCATGTTTGTAACCCTAAGTGCTATAAAATTAATAATGTCTTAAAAATACAGAAACAAGGATTGTATAAACCCGTAATAACAATATCTCTTCGCCCTATATTACTCAAATCTATCATATAAAATTTGATCATATTGTTGTATCCACAATTTTAAATTTATTATCTCCTCATTATTATTAGACAGAGTAGTACAAAGTATAAGAAATTATTTTAAATAATATAAAGTATGTCAATTTAATAAGAAAAGTTGTGACATTTATTTAATTTAGTTAACAGTTAATTTTATTTTGAAGCAACATTTCCTATTTCTCTTGTTTTCCACACACGCTTTCTTACCAAACCATTTCTTACCATTTCAGTTTCACGCGTAATACAAATTAGGGTAGAAAGATACTATTTAAGCCGATGTCATTTCGCTAAGATTTAAAGCTGGCTGTTTTACGGCCGTACATCTTAATTGCCGGTTTGTCAACATCGGTAGTAGGGCTAAAATCCAAGTCGCGTTAATCATCCTCTGCGGCTTTGACTGAATACTTAGTTTTTAATTTAATAGTTTTGTTTTGAGTTACTATCAAAATTGTTGGCTTACTTTTGCAAGCAACGGAAGTGCCCACTGTAAATATTTCCTTGAGCTGAACAAAGGCTCTTTTCACTCTTCGCATGCCTTGTCATTGATACAGTTGAGCTTGACGAATAGTCGCTTAAAAGTTAAGCAAAGATCTAGCCAGCAAAATAACTTAGCTAGAATCTTACAAAATAAACAAAAGAAATTTTGTCTAGTGTAAGCATTACCATCTGTAAGTGAACTATTTTAACCTTTATCTATTGCTATTGCTGGTGTCTTGGATTATTATAATTATATTAAAAAGTATATTCTCATTACTATAGATCATGCTATTCGTTAGACATGGGCATTTGCCTCTAAAAGTGTAAGTATAGAAACTTACATAAACCTTTTATACCAAACGTTCAAATTCAGGCTTCCAAAAAATTTGAAATGATAGAAGTGCTGCTTCTTCAATATTTCAGCATTTGTTGAGAAACCATAATGTTATACAATATTAAATGCTGCTTAGACCGCAAATTAATATTAAAGTAGAAAACGTTAATGAAACTATTATAACTATATTAAAATATAAATTTAATTCTTATCAAAGTAATACTATATGGCCAAAATTGTTAGCTCAGGTTGTAGAGACGTTAGGTTATTTCGAAGCAGGAGACATGAAAAATGAGCAACGCCTTCGCCGGGAATCGAACCACGGACCTCTCGAGCATGCAGACCACTACACCACGAAGGCATGCGAAGAAGGCGTGAGAAGTACCTTATAAGGTTACTGAAGAATATGATACTAAACCAGATTCTGTAACACAATTCCCAGGATTTTATTTAATATATGGAAAACTACCTTATGATCCATCAGTCGAAAATCAAGATGTGTACGCACCACTTGAACAAGCTAGGAAAATTGCTCAAGGTCTGATGCTTACCATAATATAAACAAAAACAGTTATGACTCCCATTTTAAAGCAGGTAATTTTAAACCTCGTGATTTAGTAATGCACAAGGAATTTCAATATCCTAACACCAGAAAACTCTCTCCTCTTTTTTCAGGACCTTCTGAAAGGTTAAAATTATATTCTGAAGTTATTTTTCAAGTAGATAAGCAAAATTCTCTTACTAAAAAGAATTTAGAAATTGTCCATACATCCATTCTACTAGGCTCAGACCTTCCGCAAATTAATTTAAATTAACTGTTAGAAATAGTAAAATACCTGATGGAAGACCCTGAACCCTATTTGCGATTTTTTTGTGATTAATTTACTCCTGTATTTCACTTTTCTCTATCTATTTCACTTTTTCTCTATCTATACCTTTCCTCTCTTAGCCTCCTCCTTCTTCCTAGATATCCTAGAGTGTCCTCCTCCTTCCTATCCTCCTTCTTCCTAGAGTGTTTTCCTTCTAAATTTGTTATGTATGTCATCCAAAGTTCGGAGATGAATGTCCGAAGATAAGGACAAGAAAAACTCTAAACTATATTTTGCAATCTGGGAAAACACTAGATTCTTAAAAGCCACTGCATAGTTCTTTTCTGATCGTAATATCATTTTCTATTAAAAGAGATTCCAATACTTGAAATGGTAAGAACTTTCTCAATCTTGCAACACTAGCTTACAAAGCAATTTTCTCTTTTCAAATCCTTTTACATTTTCATGGGCATTGATAACTAACAGTCAAAGGATTACTTTGTAGAGAGAGATTTAGTTCAATTAATTTTGAGGATACATCGACAATAAATGCCGGTATACTTAGCAGCTATCATCAGCAAAACATATTGTAAAATCCTCGTTAATTTAGTTTACCAGCAATACTTCGTATCAACAAACTTCTGAACGAAGAAGCTGTTTATGCTCCCTTCTTTAGTCGCCTCAAAGTAATGAAAATACTCTGGTGTTCAGAGGCTTTTCCTTAGTAAAGATGATTACCTTCATACTGTCTTCTAACACGGCTTTAAATTTACATGACACACCGCTTACCGCCGAGGCTTCCCTGTGAATGAAACTGTGGATCCAGATACCATCAAGTATCACAGCTCTAACTTAAGATGCAATTGTCCCATGAGCCTCATCCGAACAAAAAGCAGCTTATAAGCCTCTTGCAAACAAACCTTTGCATATATTTCCAGTCAACTTCACTTACATATACTCATTTAGGACATTTAAAGTTTATTCTTCAGTTGCACGAGTTGGCAGAGCCTTCGAAAATAACATACTTTCATAAATGTCGTAGTTAAACTCATGCCAGACATGACAAATCAACTGTGCATAATTCGAAACGCTTATTGTCTCATCAATCTGAAGGGAATAAAGTAGATATTCTTTTATTATACTGATAAGCCCATATTCTAGGTTATTTGCCATCCATTAGCTCGACGTGTAACTGCATTGCTTGAAAGTGGTATTAAATCAATGTGCTGAGATCATTTTTCACTAATTATTGTTTTAACTATATTTTTATACCTAGAAGTGTAAACGACTCATCTTTAGAATAGCGTGTCGTGAATGAGAAACCATGCAATAAAGGAAAACAGTTTTAGTTGCGGAACCTGTATTAGAAACAACAGTGTTTTATTTACTCAGTTCTTGAAAACATCTTTGGAAAAATTTGACAGGCTTTCTTTTTTAGGTTTGCGTGTTTCATCTCTAAGTGCTGTTTCCATTTCGAAGGTTTCATGCACTAGTTTTGTTGTTAAGACTGAAAAAGAAATCTGTAAATAAGGTTACCAATAAAAAATTTAATAAAATGTCAGTCTTGGGAGAAAATGTGATAGACGATTGCCATAAGTAATATCCAAACCCTGAAATTTTCTGCTATATTTAGATGTTGATTTGAACATTTAATTTTTGTCTTTTTTAAAACTCTAGGAGGACCATATGGCGAAAGGGTAATTTTGCAATTGGCTAATTTCAAGTTAAATCCTTTCTAAAATCTGTCTATGAAGAAATCTATATATCTATCACTGATACGAAGAAACTTTAATTTAAATATTTATTTACAATATATACAGTTAAACAGTTAATAAATCATCATTATGCAATTCTACGAAACAAAGGATAAGGTTTACTACGCCTTTCCCGTCTAGCGTCTAACATCTAATTAATTTTTTCTACTTCAGGTGGGGGAGCTGCTATCGCTGTGTGACATCATATTTCTCTACACTCCCCACCTGAACTCATGGAGTTCACACAATTAAGAAGAATAAGAACTAAATCCAAATAAAATGAAAATACTTACAGTTACTTACTGTCACAAACTAAAAAAAAGGAAAAAATATTCTTCTGAACATCTACTAAAATATAAAATAAAACAAATTAATCAATTAAACATAAGAAATTATTGAGTAATCAATAAGTTCAAAAAGTTCTCCTTAAATGTCGTAGTTCATAGTTCAGTCAATAGTTCTCAAGTTTGTTCACAACTTCTAAAGGATATATCAGCTGTATGGGTCTCTTAATTTGTCCTTTGGACGTCTTAATTAAACAAGAACGAACATGTTGATCTCGTCCTCTGTATAACTCTATTACCACACCAAGTTCCGATAAGACTTTGGACTTTGTAGATCCTTCCAAGAGAACGACATCTCCAACCTTTAATTCTTTACTATGGCTAAGATTATCCGAATGGTGGGCCGATCGCAAGTCAAGTAGATATTGTTCCTTCCATCTTTTCCAGAGATGTTCTAAAAGTCTTGTTTGGTACACTTGTCGTTTCATCAGATAACTTCTATTCGAATTCTTGTCAATCATCTCGATAAAATGAAGTGGATAATTATGATTTTTTCGACCAAAGTTGAGAAAATGTGCTGGTGTCAGAGGCTCTGGTTCTTCCAAGTCATTGTAAGTATAAGTTAAAGGTCTTTGATTTATGACATATTCAACTTCTGTCAAAATAGTAGTCAACTCTTCAAAATGTAATAGGGCTTTTCCAAGTGTTTTTCTCAAACAATCCTTCACAGACTTCACTAAACGTTCATAAAATCCTCCCCACCATGCAGCACGTTCTGCGATAAATTTCCAGTTTATCTTTTTATTGGCAATAAAATCTTGAAATTTGGAATCCTTCAGTATTTTTGAAAAATATTCGAATTGTCGATTTACCTTTTGAAAGGTTTTGGCATTATCCGAGTAAATTGTGTCACAATGTCCTCGCCTTGATACGAATCGTCTAAAGGCCATCAAAAAATTTTCTGTTGACATACTGGAGACTAGCTCTAAATGAAGGGCTCTTGTAACAGCACAGGTGAAAAGAACTATGTACGATTTATCAGTTCCTGATGCAGATCTAACCCAAATTGGGCCCGCGAAGTCCACTCCAGAAACAAGAAATGGTGGAGTCTCAACTATTCTGTCTTTAGGCAGCTGTGCGGTTATCTGTTGAGCAGGTTTTGCTGTATACTTTCTACAAATAAGACAGTTTCTAAGTATCTTCTTCACAAGCTGTCGGCCTTTCGGTATCCAATATTCTTTTCGAAGGCTGGCCAAAGTGGCTGTAACTCCACTGTGCATCAACTTGTTATGTTCTCTTTCAATAATCAGTTCCGTAAATTTCGAATTTCGAGGCAAGAGGATAGGATGTTTTTCTTCGGTGCTGAAATCGGAAAATTGTAATCTTCCTCCAAGCCGTAAGATTCCTTTATCGTCTAAAAACGGGGAAAAGGAATATATGGATGACTTCTTAGATATGCTTTTATCAGCTTCTAATGCCGAAATTTCCACATTATATGCTACTCTTTGAATTCTACGGATCCAGAATTCTTCTGCAACTTTAAGCTCTTCAGCTGTGGGAACATCTGTGAAGTTTGCATGTTTCCTAGCTTTCAAAGTGAAGCGTCTAATCCAAGATGTTATTCTTAATATTTTCATGAGATTACTGTACTTGGAAATATCAAACAATTCATCCTTCTCTTGTACGATACATTTATACTGTTGGGTACAAGAAAACGTTTTTCTATATTCTAAATTTTCTTCTTCAACAACGTCCACATTACCAGAGGGCCAAAATTCTGAAGACTGTAAAAGCCAGGGTGGTCCATGCCACCAAAGTTGGCAATTTCTTAAATTAGCAACACTAGTTCCTCGTGATATGAGGTCGGCTGGATTGTCTTTCCCAGGGCAATAATGCCAATTACTGCTTTTAGTTAGTTTCTGAATTTCATAAATTCTGTTTTTGACGAAAGGTTTAAATCTTTCGGGAGATCCGTGAATCCAAAAATAAGTTATTTGAGAATCAGTCCAATGGAAGGGGATTACTTCATATTTCAAACATTTTGCGATTTTATCACTCAACCTGGCGGACAAAAGCGCGCCCAAGAGTTCCAATCTAGGAAGTGTAAGTGATTTCAGAGGTGCAACTCTACTCTTGGAAGCAACAAAAATTGTTTTAAAAGTTCCATTGTTCAAAACTATTCTTAGATATACCACGCATCCATAAGCTTTCAGACAAGCATCAGAAAAGCTATGGAGTTCTATTCGTTTCACATCTACATCTAATATTCCCTCTAAATAGTAACGGGGAATTCTGAGGTGGTTCAGTTCTTCAATTTCTTCGTACCAGACTTTCCATTTATGACTAAGATCAGGTGGCAGTTCTTCATCCCAATCAATTTTGGCAGACCAGATTTCCTGAATCAGACACTTTATTCTAATGGTGAAAGGGCCGTAAAATCCGACAGGATCAAAAATACGCCCTGCAGTTTGCAATAGGAAACGTTTAGAGTTAATTGACGAGGATATGAAATTTGTTAAGTGTTGAGTGTCAAAATAAAAATTATCATTATCCGTATCCCAGTTAATTCCTAACACTTTGATGGGGACAATTTCAGGAGATTCTTGTATCGAAAATTCTTTGTGATGCCAAATGTCTTTGAGTTCTTTTGAATTAGTATGCCACTTATGTAGTGACATGCTAGCTTCATTAAAAATGTTCACAATTTCTAAACTTGTTTTCAGGGCTTGTTCTAAATTTTGTTGACCACCAATAATATCATCAACATACAGACAGTTGTTTAAGAGTTCTACTGTTTCAGGATATATTTCTGAATATTTTTTAAGATGATGCTTAATGGTAGCAGCGAGTAGGAAGGGACTAGACTTAACTCCGAACAAAACTCTTGTAAATCTAAAGGTTTTCAAGTTTTCATTGCTATCATCAGGATCATCTTTCCAAAAGAATCGTGTAACGTCCCTATCTTCTTCATTCAACTCTATTTGTAAAAAAGCTTGTGTAATGTCAGCTGTTAAGGCTATCGAATTTTGTCTAAATTTTATCAGTAAATCAAAAATATCAGGATATAAGTTCGGACCCGTATATAAACAGTCGTTTAAAGAAAGTGTCTTTGGTCTATGTGCTGAAGCATCATAAACTATTCTTAGTCTGCTTGTTGTTCTATCATTTCTGATGACTGCCCTATGAGGTAAATAAAATAGAGTCTTGTCATTTCGATTGTCTTCCTTAACTGGTTCAATAATATGTTTTAACTCGTAATCTTTTAAAACCTCTGTATATTGAACAAATAAAGAGTTATCAATTTTAAATTTGTTACTTAATTTCTTAAATCTTTCAAGTGCTACATCCCTATTATCTTCCATTAGATGTTTTGAATTTGGTTTCCATGGTAATCTTACTTGGTATCTTCCATTCTTATACTTGATATCAGATTCGAAGGATTTCATAATTTCTAAATCAACAGTTTTGTCGT
Source organism: Stegodyphus mimosarum (assembly GCA_000611955.2). Classification (NCBI taxonomy): domain Eukaryota; kingdom Metazoa; phylum Arthropoda; class Arachnida; order Araneae; family Eresidae; genus Stegodyphus; species Stegodyphus mimosarum. Next base: position 1,003,080 of record KK116281.1, read on the forward strand.
TCTGAGTATCACTTTCTAAACCTAAGTTTTCTAGCTTCCAAAACTGTTGTAACTGATCTGATATCAAGTTTTCATTTACTATTACTTTCATAGTTAATAATTCACTAAATTCATTATTTACTTTACCCTGTAAACACCACCCAAATAAAGATTCTGTAGCTACTACATCTCTTGAAATTCTTTTAATTTTACCTGTAATTATAGAATAATAGAAATCTACCCCTATGAGAACATCAATTTTGTCACTTTGCCTACAACAGTCAGCTAATTGTAAATTTTGTAAAACTTTATTTTCCTTAGCAAAGTTCAAATCTGGAGGAGAGATGAGAGCATTGGATATATTTTCAACTTCGAGAAATTCAACATATATACTAAGTTTGGGATCGCTAATATTTTCTAGTTTGGCTTTAACAACATTGAAGGTTTTTTCTAACGCAGTTTTATCTCCAAATGAGTAAACAGAAAGTGATTCTTTTCTAACGATCGGAAGATCCATTTTACTAGATACATTTTTAGTTATGAAAGATCTCATTGAGCCATTATCAAAAAGAATTCTCACATTTTCAGCTTTATCATTATTTCGAATTAATGCAGAAGCAGTTTGCAATAATATTCTATTAGATCTATTTTCATCGGAATTATATGACGAAACAGCGGAAATAACGTTGGAATCCGACGTTTTCTTTTCAAGATTGTTATCTTTTTTCTGATGAAATGAATAACAGATGGCTTTCGAATGTTTATTACAGCAGAAGCTACAGTTTACTTTTTGTTTACAGTCTTTAATTCTATGCTTTTTATCCAAACATAAAAAACATCTGCCTTGCTTCTTCAAAATCTCTTTTTTCTTTTCCACACTTAAAGTTTCGCAATCCATAGATTTATGACTTCCATTCCCGCAGAACAGACACTGTGATTCGGCTGACGCTGCTAATAATTCAACTGTCGACGGCTTACTTGTTTTGACTGCAGAAAGTTTCGATTTGAAAGGTAGTGGTTTTTCTAATTGCGAGAATTTCTCTTTAGAGTTATAATTAACAGAAGCTGCGCGTTCTCTACTGAGTACTTCGTTCCTCAAAAAGTCTAATAGACCTTTTAAATCCCAATTTTCGTCTTTAATTTTTCGGCTATAATCAAGAACGAACTCATTAGGAAGTAATTTCAAAATTAAAGGCGTTAAAAGATTTCCGTAGGAATTAGAGTCTATTTTTAATGCTTCAAGATTTCTTATCTGCACTTCGGTGTGATCGAGAAGTTTTCTTAATCCGTTTACATCATTAGGATTTCTAACAGGTGAAATACTTAAGAGTTGTCCTAGATGCGAATTAATTAAGATGTTCGTTTGCCCAAATCTGGAACGTAATAGTTCAAGAGCAGCTTCGTAATTATTTTCGATAAGAGCGAAACCAGAAATAGCTTTGGCGGCTGAGCCACCAAGAAAGCTTTTCAAATAAATTAATTTTTCTATTTTTGATAAATTCGGATTTTTGTCAATCGCATTTTCGAACTGACCTATAAATTCTAACCAATCTGAAGGATCACCATAAAATTTAGAAATGGTTAATTTAGGAAGACGAGTGAATGTATTATTTTCGTTTTTCGAATCTGTAGTGGTTTCATTAGAAATGTTCCGATTTTCATTCTCCGAATTTTCGAGCTTATTCAATTCCTTCAATTTTTTCTTTCCTCTAAATTGCCACAGTTGAATTTTCTCATCGTATTCTAGAACCGTTGTGATTTCGAGTTCAAATTCCTCCGTTTCGAGTTTTAAATCTCGTTCTATTTGAGAGTCTAAATCTTTCAAATCTTTTGATTTTTCGTTTAATTGATCTAAATTTTCTTCTAATATATTAACGTTTATACTAACATCATCTTTATTTAATTCAGTCTCGACTTTCTTTAATATCTTGGACACTGCGGTCCTGAATACCTTTCGTTTCGATTTCAGTTTAGCAATGAGATCTTCCATTATACTAATAATAGAAAGTGCAGGCTTACCTTGGCAGTCTTCGCACACTTCTAAAGTGCTAATCCAAAATTAGAAAACACAAATTTTTAAATTACCGAACGATTCATTCCCGGCCGATGCACCATTATGGCGAAAGGGTAATTTCGCAATAGGCTAATTTCAATTCGAAGTTAAATCCTTTCTAAAATCTGTCTATGAAGAAATCTATATATCTATCACTGATACGAAGAAACTTTAATTTAAATATTTATTTACAATATATACAGTTAAACAGTTAATAAATCATCATTATGCAATTCTACGAAACAAAGGATAAGGTTTACTACGCCTTTCCCGTCTAGCGTCTAACATCTAATTAATTTTTTCTACTTCAGGTGGGGGCGCTGCTATCGCTGTGTGACATCATATTTCTCTACAGACCACAAGGGCTGACATTGAGGATCACAGACTGAGAAATGCTGGGCTTGTATTTTGTCAACAGAAAGAAGCAGGAAACAGGAAGAGTTTATCTTCAGTAAATATGATATTGCAGAACTATTCTTTCAGATTACTTTTAAAATGCGGAACCTTCGTGCACACAATTGGTACAGAAAACGGCTCCTTTGAGATCGCTTTGTCCTTATCATAACTTAGGAAGCGTGTCACGCCTTCGTATTTTAATTCTTTCTAACTCAGCTTTAATTTACGTTCGAAAGTTTTTAGTTGTTCATTCTTGTTGATAATTATATCTTTTTCTTGCAGTTTCAAAATATCAGATTTAATAAGCGTTTCATAATATCAACCATAAACATAATTGTATTGTACTTCAAATATTAATAGAGTTCAAGCAAGGCTATTAATGCTCTAAACCCATACTATTCAAGGTCATTCGCGATTCCTTGGTTGGTTCTAAGGCGTCAAATGCTGGAGTTTTTTACTTGTACTATGGCGTGATCGTTCTGAGGCCGCTGGCTGTAAATATTTATTCTAAGCAGCGCAAAAGGGATTATTTTTTATTTACAGCTAGCGGCCTCACAGCGATCATGCCTTAGTACAGGTAAAAACTCCAGCATTTGAGGGCGCCATAGAACCAGCCAAGGACTCACGAATCACATTGAATAGTATGGTTTTAGAGCATTATGTCTTGGATAATTTAAAGTTGGACGGGCTAGGAAATGTAAACCTCTAACATTACTTTCAATTTCTTCATGAGAACTTGAATTTGTGAAAATAATTTAAGTTCGAGTTTAATTTCATTTTGTAGTGTGTTTCTGTTTGGGAAATATAGTAACATTTGGTAATTTTCGGTAGATACTGTTAAGGTACGAATGAAGTTTTTATCTAGTTATAATTCTTACCCAAACTACGTACCTCTGTCGTTACAAATGTTGCATGTAGTTGTACTAAAACTCCCAAATGAAATGGTGTACGAATAAGAGAAATACTTTAAGGATTTCGTTTTTCATACATTACAGTTTTCGGTTTCAATACATTTGCGAAAGTAAAATGATGATACGTCAAAATGTACAATACGTATACTTTGGATAATGTGAGAAGGTATTTAAGTTTTACTTTCAGAGAGATTTCTGTTCAAATTCAGTGTTTTTCAATAATTTTAGCCATTTTCCAAATGGCAAATTTTTACGGATATTGAAAGCAAGGGTATATGAGTTATTATTTATCAAAGGTAATAAATAAGGAAATCACTTTCCATTATTTTAGAATAAATACGTCATCCGGAGCTAACAGTAGTAGTTGAATAACGCGTTCATAAACAAAGGTATTTATTAATTACTTACCCTACTCATCAAAATCATTATCACATTAACATGGAATTTCAAAAAGAAAGCGAAAGAGAAAGGGGAAAATAAAAACTACGAAATTAATTAAAAAGTTAAAAAGTAGCTAAATATCCACTGCGGATGAACCATATTTGTCGGTGATGTAAGGAGGCTTTTAAAACTTTTTCACGTCACATAGTACAAAGTGTCCACATATGTAATCCTGTGCAACATTGTAATTATAAACTTGAGGTTATTCACCTTAGAAAGTGGTGATAAAGCTGACGCATAAAGATATGGCCGCAATGAGATCAAGTAGAACAATTCTCTATTTTTGATAAAAAATTCTTAAGTGAAAAATACACAGATTAATTGCTCGTCTCTTCTTCAATGACCACATTCTTGCATTTCATGTCTTTAAATTTCATAACTGAGTAATAAAATGAAGCTGTAACTATATTTTAGTAGGACAAGTGACAGATGGCAGGGACATCTGATGTTTAACATAGATAAACTTGTGTATTTCCCACGCCCTCCTCTCCAGACCAATACCTCCCTCAGCAACAAGAGGGTTTCTTTGGAAGTTTAATTATTTTGAGCATAAGATTTAACATAGCCAAACGTTTCTATAACGGTTTTAATGGTGCTTGTGGCACATATTGGCATCTTTATTTGCTCTCGTAATTATAGTATAATACGGCATATATATATGACATGCAATATATACATGCAACACAAATTTAAAATGCGTACATAAATACAATATACAATAAAAACTTATAAAAAAATATACACGTGAAGAAATATATATACATATATATATATATATATATATATATATATACATAGAAGAAACAAAAGACATGGGATACAAATATACACATA
>KK116282.1:0-28184 GCA_000611955.2 Stegodyphus mimosarum
ATTTTGGTGATTTTAAGATCAGTTTCTATAGAAAACTTTTAATTCGGAAATTTGGGAATTTTCTGACAATATTTTTTTAAAGCATTATAACATTGATCAATTTCATTAAAATAATACTAATATATTGAAACTGTATTCAAGAAGTATCATGAAAATGAAGTATTTTTATTTTTCGGGCTCATATTATAAAGTGGCATTACTTTCCATTTTGAATGTGAAAAATAAGCAAGGTAATAAATGCTTAAATTGAACCTTAGCACAATTCGTAGCAAAAGCAAACTAGTTATGTAATTCATTAAAAATGCATTCGTTTTAATTTTTTTTTAAATGGTAAGAGTTTTTTTTTTTTTTTTTTTTGTAATTGTCTCATGTCTCAACATGCATCAGTTTTCTGTATAAAATTAATGTTGCATTTTTTCCTCTGATTTTTTTTTTCAACATATTTCTGGTTCTTTCTGGCTATTATAGAATTGGTAGGGGTAATTTTTCTTTAGGAATTTAGACACTGCAACTTGGAAAGTTTAGGAGGATTTGAAGGCAGGAGTTATAGACTCACTCACGAATCTAGAAGATTCTAGAAAAATGTCTTAGTGGTACTAACTCGTAATGAATGTACTTTACAAAAATTTTCTGATGAATTTTTAATTTTTGGAGAATTTTTGGAAGAACGATGAAAGCATAATATTTGAATGCTTTACTTCTGACACTAGAATCTTTTTCTTAACATGTTTATCTTCCCTTTATTTTCCCTATTTTTCACTAAACACAATCGTGGAAGATATCAAAAATGCTTCTAATCTTATCACATGGACAGGCATTTATAGAAAGAAATTTTTCTATTAATAAAGAAATTGGAAACCAAGAATTTAAAACATTGATCTGATATGTCTCAATTCATCATCAGTGGCGTAACTAGAAAAGTAAGGGGGAACATCTGTCCCTGGACTCAGCATCTATGGGATGTCAAATTGATGTTACAAAATTTTAGAATGAAATGTTTTTCATTCTTGGCATACAAATGGAGACGCAAAATCTTCAGTTGTCCCTGGGCGCTGAAAACCCTAGCTACGGCTCTGTGCATTATACACATTTGCACATATATGCATTTTCATGCATTTTTATAATAAATGCATTTTTATATGCATTTTCCCACCTGGTGCAATCTCTGTGGATCCTAAATTCTGCTGTCTAGTGCCTTTCTAAATTCTAAAATTTTTCCATTTTTAGATTATTTTGCTCGGTGTGTAACTAAATTCTAAAAATTCTGCTATACTGGCTCTGTAACCAGCCCTTACCATATATCATTACCATATTTCATATTTTGTTCTGAATGTTCATATTATTAAAATAAAGTTGGCATCTTTTCCTATGCATTCTAAATGCATTTAGGTTTTTAGAATAACAGAAATCTTAAATTAAATCCCAAAATTCTAAAATTAAGAAAAAATGTATTGAAGAAAGGAACAAAATACACAAAGAAAAAAAAATTATTCTTCGAAGATATGTATAGTTATTATTATTTAAATTAAGCAGTTGATTATAATTTTAGCTGTTGCTCATTTTCCCTTTCTGTTTCCTCACCAGAATGAAATCACATGAACTTGGATTAAAATTAAATTGTGTAGTCTTTGACTACTAGTCCACATTTTTAGTTTGAATTTGACTGTTCCGGTTTAATTCGATTACCATAAGCTATAGTTGATTTAGTTAGCATAAGAACATGTCTTTATGTTCGAAGGTCTTTTTAAATAAGAGGTTTATTTAAACCTTTATCTGACTTTGTAGTTACTTTCAGACGTAGCGATAATTTGTTTCATGTCTGTTAGGGGTTTTGGACTATTTAATTTTTATCAGATGAAGTAAAACCTGATAGGTACATAGTCGAGGGGTTGACAAGTTAGCAGAAAATAATGGAAATATTGGTTTGCTTATTGAAACAAATTTCTTATTGTTCGAAAAGATGTTTAAAGAGAAGGAAATTGATATAAATTAGACAGAATGCCTGGAAAAGCTTCAAATTTAAAAGATCTGCAATTATTTTGTTGAGTATTGTTGCTACAAAATTTTTTATATGTAGTTATGTTAATATCGTTTAAGAATTAATGTCATAAATTACATGTATTTTAAACTGTGATGTGTTAATCGATTGTGATTTTTAAGTGTGCTTTTTAAAAAAATATTTTTAAAAAATAAATTTAATAGTGGCCATGTAAATCTATAATGACTAAGTGCAATCACAAGATATAGCACAAAAATTTTAAAATTAGTGTAAAACTGAATCTTTGCATTTAGTGAAATTTAAAATAATACAAAACAACTTATCACCTCTTGTGTGCTTTAGTGGCTAATTGGAACCTTAAACTATATTAACTGAGTTATAACCCTAAGTTATGACACTAACTGCATCAGACAGATAGAGCACAACTAACTTTGAAAACTTGCTAACTGTGCTTACATCAGGCTTTCAGGTTTGTTCTGATCAGCAGGTCTCTTTCTAGGCAAGCAGGAGCGATGGCAGCAGTCAGTCTTCTGTTACAAATCATGCTGGTTTTACTTTTCATTTTAACCTATGCCGTTTGACATAAAATCTACCTGTTATTTACTAAACCTCTAAACTGAGCAAGTATGTGACAAAATGAGATATTAAAAAAAAAAAAAAATCAACATAAAGCTAACTGGAGGTAAAACGTACATAAAATGTCACTAATGCTTCTTTCAGACATGTCCAACTACTGTAAGGGTAAAATATTTAATGCTACGTGATAAACGTTTAATCGTAATGCATCTTGTGGATCTATTTTATTCTTACGATAGTATCACAAATTCAAGTATAGCTAGTATCTTTAATTGAATGTATTCAGTTCCCATTTGTTGATGGGTCCTTAATTTTTGTCATTTATGGTCCTTAAGTACTTAATTTCCATGTGCTTAAATGTGTACAAATCCTGAATCATGCATCAGGGTTAATCTTTAAAAAGAGAGTGTATATGCTAGTTTTAATGAATTCCCTAACATTCATTACTTAGTTTATATGCCTTTGCCTTTTATTGTACAGGGGGTTATAATTTAAGTGACACTATTGAAACCTCTCTAAAACACATTCTACGCACTGAATTTTAATGAAACTTGCTATATGGACAAGAGGCAAATATGGACTGAGAAACAATTTCTGCAACATAAAATAGTTCAAAGTTTGACCACCAGGGGGAATTGTGGTGTCTAAAGAAGAAAACAAATCTGTCAAAATCATTAAAATTTATTCAATTACACAATGTGCTTCATTGACATCAATTATGTGTTGAAAGCACCATTATAAAAAGTTCAATGGTAACACGAAGAAACTCTTGAGGAATTTCAGCAACATGGCGTTTAATGCTGGCTTTCAACTCAGGCAAAGTCCTAATTCCTCCTCCATTAACACTGTCTTTTAGGAATCCCCACAACCCTAATCAAAAATCACAGGACAATCCCTATGATTTCTGATTGTGGGGATTCACAACCGGAAAGGTTGAACAAGGAAGTCAGGCATCCAGAAAAGATCTATGGATATTACAAGTTTCTCTCCAAAGTTAGCAAGAAGCAGTTCTTAGACTTGGTGCCCAATGTGGGAACTTGCTCCATCTTGCATGAAGACAACGAGTTTTCTGCAAACTTTGCCATTCCTACTGTACCGTACACTCGTGACAGAGCCCGTTTTTAGGACCTTGAGGGGTGAGAGTTTCAAAGAAAAAAGGTCTGAGGATAATATCAGTAAATCCATATCATGCAGTCATGTAATCAGAATGCAGTGGTTGTTGATGCAGGACATTAGGAGGTGAAGCACCCCATATGTGGCAATTTTGACTTATTACAGCTCCATCTAAAGAAAAGTGTGCTTCATCTGACCACAGAATTTTCCAAAGTCACGTGTCGTCAACATCCATTCTCGCCAAAAATCGGCAAGCAAATTTACAGCATGTCTGGTGGTCTTGAGGTTGCAGCATTTGTAATGAATCACAGAAAATTTTGTACTGTCGACCAAGGAATTGCCAACTCGGGTGACACCAATTTAGCAGTTGAAGTATAGTGGGAACTGGAGACTTTTAACACAGCAGAAGTGACTTCTTCGACTGTTTCATTCTTGACCCGTTTTGTCCCTCGCCCTAGCAGCACACGCATGTCTCCAGTCTCTTCAAATTTCATAATCATCTTCTTCAAACCATTCTTCTACATGAGCCCTTTTCGCAATCCCATTAAACGCTGATATTCACGCAGTGCAGTTAAGCTATTGATGCCGTTCTGATAAAACAGTTTTACTAGTAAAGCTTGATCTTTCTTCAGTAAGGGCATGATTAACGATCAGAAAGGCACGCAGAATGATTTTCTTGCTCTGACTGCAAGGCTCTTTATAGGTTTGATTAATTTACATAAGGGATTTTTGAAAATTCCCATCTGGTGGCTAAAAATTTGACTTAATTTTTTTATTGCAGAAATCTTTCCCCGTGGTCCAATGTAATGTAGATTCCAAGTTTCATCAAAATCCTATGGGCAGAACCAGTTCTACAGGGATCTGAAAAGGGTCATTTTAATTATAACCACCCTGTACTTGGGAAAAAGGGTAGAAAAAATACTAATAATACTTGGAATGTCCTTGTATTCATTCCGTGAATGTATAGTTTTTAACACTTATGGAGGTAAAATTTTAAAAAGTATTTATCTTTAAACTGTGCAAGTTATTTTTTCACTGCTTTAAATGTGCTTTTATGTTATGGTAGATGAGTATGTTTATATTTCTAAATTGGTGTAAGCCATGAGTCACCAACATATATTATACATTTACACAAATCGGGAGCCTTTGATATATTTTATTGTGTTAAGCTTTTGATTTAAAAACAATTTTATTTAATTATTTCTCTGTTATTTATTGTAGCATTAGTGAAAAACAGATATAATGACAACACTAGCAAGTCATCCAGTGACTGCAGTACATCACACATTTAATACATGCATAACAGGAGTAATTTAATGCAAATATGTATTTATTTTAGCCAATAATTTAGAGCCAATAAGCACCAGTTATTGATGCAGTAAATGCTGCCTAAAATCCACTGTTTTGGCAATAATCTTTCTACATTATTCTTTTGTTATACAAAAATTCATCAGTTTCCATGATTTTAAGCTCTTGCTATTTTATTTGCTTAAAGTCTTATTTGGTGATTGTTAACATTGAATGTATTAGTTATGTGTGATGGGAGTCGTCTTTCTCTCCGAGGCTGAAACGCGATAAATTTCCTGTTTCTTGCTGACTCTGCTGTAGAGAAGTATCATGATTTATGTTTCATTTTTTTTTAAAATTTAATATTAAAAAATTATTATGTTTAAAACAAAAATGTAGTGGTATTCAGCAAAATAGTTGCATATAACAGCAAAGATTGACTGTTCAGAATTAGCAGTTGTCAAAATATTAATATCCCTGTAAAGCAAGTTAAATGTATCATTATCTGTAACAAGAGCAAAAATTTCCTGATTTTTAATTGGTAGTTTTATATAGTGGTTTTGTAGATTTTATTATACCCTATACAAAACAAATTTTCATTCAATTTTCTTAAGAACAGATCATATCTCCTTATCTGCCTCTAGTACTAGAAATGTTGTCACTGTTTAAAATCCTTTAAAACTTGTCCAATATACAGTGTAATATCACATAATTTTTCCTGTCACTAAACAATGTATATATTTTTTAATCAATTCAAATGTTCATTGTCACTCCTATAATTGTGTTGTAAAGAAATATGATGGGCAAATAGCCCATGATATTTCTTTGCAAGTTTATATATCTTACATAGAGATTAGTAGACTTGTTGGATATTAAAATTTTCACTCAGCTTTCATTTTATTCCAGATTGTGCACTTAAAAAGATTCCAGCTTCTACATGGACGATGGGTAAAATCCCACAAAATTGTAAAATTTCCCTTCGAAAACTTCGATCCTACCGACTATCTCGCTCGAGTACCGAGAGATACGATCCTCGAAGCACGTAGAAGAAAAGCTGCTGTATCCTGTGACTCGTTATCTGATTGTAAAAAAGTAAAAAAACAATGCTTAAGGGTCGATTCTAACCATTTGGACCATAATGATAATTCTTGTGCTAATACAGTAGAAAAATCTCAAAATCAAAATGACCAAAGTGTTCCTAGTCAAAACATATTAAGAAGTGATAATTTATTTAATGAAGAATACACATGTGAATCCATGTCAAATTGCAATGGCTTAGAAAGAAGCAAATCCTTCTTTTCTGAACTGAGATCTGATCTTCAAGATTTTCATCAACACAAGTTATCAGGAGGCACAGATCCATTTTCTTTGAAATATAAATTATATGCATTGGCAGTAAGTATTTTTTAGCTGTTCAAAGACCCAGGCAATTAATTTATTGCAATTTATATTTCATCAATTGTATTGTTTTATATTTTTTGTGGCCATTTTATTTTAGCAGTATAAATCCGCATGTGTTGTTGTTCCCTTCTACTAAAAATTTATAATATCTTACCATTCTTCTGATATTGCATTAAAATTGAGAATTATTTTCACAGTTACAGATGTATGAATTACCACTTGGCAGAATTTTTTATAAGTGAAAATTTAGATTTTACAGGTTTCAGAGGATTTCCCCAACCCCCATTCACAGATTTCATAGTTAAATGTATATGTAAACCTGTATCAGAAATCTACAAATAAAATTTAAATCTCTTAAGTTTTTAAACAAACAACATGGAATTTATGATGACTAACTCAGAATTAGTATTTTTTTAAAATTTTAATCACAGAAATTATATGGCCTATCAAAAAGTATTTATAAATATCCATAATTATGCTGCAGATATTATTGGCATTTAATCACAAAGTCACAGAAATTGTAAAAGTTTGCATAAGATACTAGTTACAAAATAATACTGGTTTATTTCCACTCCACTGCAATAAAATGATGATAATGATAGTTGCACGTGCTTTTGTTTTCACCGAAAATGTATTTCTGTTAAAATGCTTCCTACAAATTTATTTCTGTTTTATAAAGAAATAGACTTCTCTACTTTTTATCATTTGTGCATTAAATGAAGTTTTATAGTTTTCTTTCCAAGTGACTGGTATTTAAATTATTCTGAATTGAGATCTTAAGATTTTCTTCATTACAAGTTATCAGACGGCACAGATAATTTTCTTTGAAATTAAGTTATATGCTTTGGCAGTCAGTGTTTTTAGCTGTTCACTGAACACAAGGTAATTAATTTATTGCAATTAATTGCCATGCTAATGCAAGATTGTCTTCCTTGACACCAACCATGTCATTCTGAAACTAATTTCAAGCTTTACATATAAAATAACACTACTGTTCCCCCCCCCTCCACACACACATTGAGGTAGTTATCAAGATTTTTAAAATCCTGATTTCAAAACCTTGTAGTAAAATTTTGCAATTTAGCAAGAATTAACAGTCTACAATTATATGTGTAAAAATTCTAGGAATGCTTTAATGATCTGTAAAAACAAAAATTCACAAGATAAAAATGGATAAATCTTTTAAGTAATGTATGTGTGAATACTAAATGTGATTGACATGATTATCTCAATGCAGGCATGTCATCAACTTTTGCTTTGTTTTAAAATATATTTACCAAAATATATAATAATAGTTTAAAAAAAAAAAGAGAGAGATTTGTGTATGCATGTATGTATCACATAGCCAGAGACAAAGCTACCGATATGGAACAGAAGTGAGCATTTTAAAATGTTTAATTCGTATTAATTTTTTCCTTTGGTATTGATAATGTTTTTACACATGTGATCGCTTACCAAAGAATATAAATATCTCAAAATCATTAAAAAGCAACTTATTTTTTAATAGTACAGCTTATATTTTTTGCTATTGCAAAATGAAAAATAGTTGAAAACAAGATTGCAGAAATTAGGGGACCACAGATAAACATCGGCAAGAGCTGAGTAATGTTTATGAATTGTTGGGCAGAAATATTCATCCTAGCATTTAATGAGATTTAACCATTGGAGGTGTTTCACTACTAGGAAAATTCTTGGTGCCAAATAAATTATTGCCAAGAAAATGTGACTGTGATGTAACTAATAAGTGCAAAATATATAATAAGTTATCTGGTTTCTTAGAAGTATTATTAATTATTAACATTTTGAGGCCAGGGCTTTGGCAGCTGTAAAATCCTTGAAAGAATGGGGTATCTTGAACTGAATACTTTCACCTCTTTAAGAAATCACATTCTATTTGCAACAAAGGTCTTTGTGTGTAGTTTAATGGATTCTTAGAGGAGTGCATTTATGTCACAGAAGGAAGGGAAATGTAGGGATTAGTGTTCAGACTTCAAAATGCTTTTCATCATTAAGGGAAAATTTTATATTGTGGTAAACTTCCATTGAAGAAAATGTCATTTTTATATTATAATATGTTACTTTGTTTTTACAAAAATTTTCTTTGAATTTTAAATTACACTACAAAATTATGTCTTTAGGAAGTGCTTAGAATAATTATTTCTGTCATATCTTTATATTAATGTTATGTCACAGAATTATTTTTCATTAATTTACATTCAGTTCTTTTCCAAAATATTAACAGAAGCTCCAAAACTGTTTTTTTAGAATAATGTATTTTAGTTTTAAAAATTAGAAAAAAAAAAAGATTTTTTAATCATGTACCATTTTATATTGTTTATTGAAAATTAGTAAGTGATATTTTCAGGTATTAATAATAGAATGAATGTAAGTCATTAAAAATGTCAAATTAATTATTATGCAACACCACATTTACATATAAATTCCAATTGTCTAGTTATGCTAAATTTCCAGCCTCACTATAAGGAAATGTGTTCATTCTGGTAACAAAATTAATTTCTCAGTGCAAATCGTTTTTCAAATTTAAGGGAAAATTTTTTGTTATGTATAGTTTCTGAAAAACTGCAGGAAAAAAAGTTACACAATAGTTAGTTGTTGTCTTCAATACTGTACTATATTATTCTGTATTTTATTATGCTACATAATTTAGCACACTAAGAGAAATTTTCAGATAATTTCAGGTGCAGGGTTAGTGAAAATCTCTTTTGTTTGAAATTGTCGTCGCATGTGAATTTTTCTATTTCTTCTATTGTCTAAACCAGTTAGTTTCAATTCCAAACCGTCTTTGTGGCACCTTTGTCATCAACCATGGTGGCATATTTTATATGGTGCAATTTAAATGCTATGATATATTAGTGAGTGTCTTTATGTGCAGTTTGAGTTATCTGAAAGTCACTGGAATGTTCCTTGAACCACTCCCTGACGATTTGACTCTTATGACATGCTGCCTTATCTTGTTGGTAAACACCATACCCTGCCGGAAATATGTTTTGTCATGAATGGGTGAACCTGGTCTGCAATGATGTTCACGTAGCGCACAAATGTCAGGGATTGTTCTATGGAAATTATGGGTCCTGATGTGTTTCATGTAAACATTGCCCATACCCACGCCATCGGCTTGTCTCCATCCAACGGTGCATCCAGGAGCCAGGGTTTCATTTGAAATCAGTATATTAGCACACACTCGTCGATGTGATGGACCAGAAAATGCGATTCGTCAGACCATGCAACTTTCTTCCATTCTTCTGATGTCCAATTCCAATCTTTCTTGGCCCATTGCAGATGCAGCTGGCGATGTTCAGTGCAGGGACATGCTACGGCCTATATGCAGCAATGTACGCTGTACAATGCATTGAGGAACACTGCCCGAGTCCCACTGTTGTAGCTCTTCGGTCATGCCGAACAATGTGTAGCAATCTATGCTCTCGTCTGGAATCAGTGCATTGACGATGACACACTGCTGGCCGGCAACTTGTCATTTCATCATACATATACCACTTTCGGTATGTGCTCACAACTTCACATGAAACGCCTACTAAACACACTGTTGTTTAGTAATATTGATGTTCCCAGTCGCCAAGCCATAATGATTTGACCTTTATCGAAGTCTGATAAATCAATTGCTTTTCCCATTATGTCGCTAATCGCACTATGTTTGGAAAGAAAATGCATAGCTGATTTATATACTCCAACATCAGCCATGCATGCGGAGTGGTTTTGTTCCTGTGTGAGTCCATTGTTATAGATGGAGGATGGTCATAATGTAATGGCTCTTTAGGGTATACATTTTTATCATTTTGATAGAATATTCTGTTATTTTAAATACTATTAGATTTTTTCCTTCTACATTAAACAAATTCTGTTTATTTATTTATTTATTTTTTTATTGGAGAACAGATGCCATGGATATCCAGCACAGATAGTTATTTTTAATAAATTTAATTTTACCCCACATTCATTAATCTTTTACCTCTTAAGTTCCATCAAATATTACTATAATGTCTCTCTGGCAAGTGTAAGCGATATGACCTCACCACCGTTTTTTAAAGGGGGAAGCCTTGAGACAGTTATAATGATGAAGTATTGTGCTTTGATAAACATATCTGTATTCTATGGCCTTGACTAAAAAGTAATATTAAATGTTCCAAAATCACACAAGGAATTTTAAACTTGCGTCATACTATGTCTAAATTAAATGTATAAATAAACTATGTACACATTAACCTTTTTATTCTTGTCAGCAAACTTTTTAATATCTATTACTTAGTCATTATTTTAAATTTCAGTAGTTTCCACATCAAGAAATACCTTGAAAATTTGAGCACCTAAACCTCTTTATCTATAATACATAAAATTTTATCCGCCCCCTAATAAATTAATACAAAATACGTAAAATCTGTATAATCATATTTTTTGAGGGAACCAGATGTATTTCCCCAAATGGGATGTGTCAGTTTTGTAATTAATTCTATTAAAAATGGGGGCAAGTTTTATTTCTCCTTTTAATAACTGTTCTTAATTAAAATACAATAACACGGCGAGCAAATATTAATTGCAAATGCGCAAATGTTGCGCTTTTGCAGCTGAGGATGGTGGTTCGGTAAAAACCATCGAAACTAGTCCTGTAAAAGTTTGAAAATATAGCGCTGATTTTTGTTGTTTGACTTCTAAATTAACTGTTCCTAACTATGGGAACATTAGCAGATAAAGTTTAATGTATTATAATCGTCTCTTACCTTGTAAAGACTGGTGGGTCTGGGTCATTACTGAACACACTGCATAAATTACAGCTGTGAATCTCTATTCTGTTTAGTAGCAACCTAACATATTCAGAAAAGGTATAACATTTTCCCTTTTATTTCAGTGTCATTCTGGCATCTTAGGAGGAGGACACTATGTGTGCTATGCATGTAATCCAAACAAGAAATGGTACTGTTATAATGACAGCAGTTGTAAGGTACGTAAATCTTGTGAAATAATCAGTTGTAAAATTATGATCTGTCATATGCAAAAATAGATTTTGTAAATGATATTCATAGGCCGAAAAATTACATTTAGTACTGTTTGAATTTAGAATAACTGATTTGTTTTTCCTAGTAAGCCTTAAGTGTCTGTGGTATTTATTCAGGAATCAGATTATTCTTAAGCATGTGTGAAAAACAGGGATAATAAATAATTAAACTAATATAATTCAAGTTTAACTTTATTACATGTGACAGAAGCAAGACAAAATTTAGTGGAACAAAATGTCTTTAGTCATCAGTCTTACGATACATCGGCAGTAAGATATAGCAGATACTAGCTACGCTTTATGATGATGGCTGTGAATGTGAAGTTTTTCAGGTATTGCATATTGAAATTTTCCTAGTTAATGGAATTTGTCAAGAAATGTGGTGGATAAGTCATAGTAAATGAAGATAATATAACAGAAGTGTTCCATTGCACCGACAATGTCCTCAATAATCGGTCAACTGGCAAAATAAATAAAAAATAGATCTATAAAACATAATGTATTAGCACAAGAAATGAAATAACTTACATTGAAATAAATGTTTAATAAAGCAAACAAATAAGTGTTGAGCTTTTTTAAGGGTGGGTAAATTTTGATTCCCTGACAATCATAAATCATTCATATTTTTTATTTTAGAATCTCTACATATCACATTATTAAGTCTGGATCTCAGGCTTTATATTGTATATTGAACAAGAAATTAGAGGGAAAAAACAGTACTTTTCTGTTATCAGGACCAGATAAAAAAATTATATGTGTGTAAGTATGAATGAACAGAGCAGTTGAATGGCTTTGGCAGCCTAAAGGCTGCTAAAGCAGGACTCCTTTTACTGCCTGTCATGAGGGTTGCCCTTAGGCGTTGGCTTTAAAATTTATAAAAGAGGCAATACTGCCACGCCGATGAGGCAAACCTCAATCAGGTACTAAGTACGTATTTTGAGATCTTGTAAATTCCTCATAGAAAGCCGTTAGAGCTGTGATTTTCTCGCTGCTTTGGTTCCCGCCTTCACTGTCAGTGATTCGTCAGGGCCAGTCAACATGGGAGGTCACTCTCCAAAGTATTGACCCCATGGTCTGCTGCTGGAACAGAAGTTATCTGTGAAATGAGAAAAATTAAAACTAGTATGTAAAGTTCAGTATTTCCTCTGTTTCTTAGTAGTTTAGGATTTAATCTTCACTTTCAGTGAATTTCATAGCATTACTGTAGCTTTGAATCCTGCGGTAAATTTCTGAGCCGTGGACGTATCTTCTCTATGTGTTTGATGGTGTTCCCGAGGAAGGTGTTAATTCTGTCATTTTTTAACCAGTTGATAGCTTCACTGAAATCTTCAGGTGGTTTTTGCAGAGTTTTCTTCACTTTCTAATTGTAGAAGGGTTTTGAGGTTCTTCAGTTTTCTTCTATAAGTAAAAATGTATTTGTGTGTATACTTATACACATATATGCATTTCTGAATCTAGTCCCGATAACAGGACAGTACCAAAAAAGCTGCCTTAACAGATGGCAGCAGCAGGTGATTCTGTCCTATAGAGTGCAATAACTCATCATAAACAATGAAGTATATTTTATGCTTGATCCTAATTAGAACTGTGGTAGTAAGTATTTTCGTTCCCATTTCTGAACTGTGTCTGTATGCACTTCGGGGCAAATTATGTCCCAATTATGTCTGTATGCACTAAGTAAAAATTCACAGGAAAAGTATTGATATGTCACACCATAGATGAGAGCAGTGTTTGCAGATAGTGTACAGAGCATGTTGTCATCTAATCTGAACAGCCAGGGAACAATACATAAGTCGAATAATGCACTCCATGCTAAAGGTATTAAAATCTTTCGGAGGGTATTATCAAATAGAAGAGCAGGAAAAAAAACTAATTGGATAATATTTTGGTATGAATAATAAATTTTATATAAATAATAGTATTAACTTGAGAAAATGTCACAAGTCCCATTCTTATCCAGAACATGCTTTATATTTGGTATCTTTGCAAAATTTCAAACAGTTTTATCAGGATATATGGTGATTTAGAAATTTCATATTTAATTCTTTTTTCATGCTTTATATAGATTTGGCATTTAATTTTAACTGCAAATTTTTGTTGTTGAATATACAGAATATGCAGCTGTTTTTATTTTTTTTTTTAAGTCAGTGTTAGACTAAAATATTTATGCACCCACAGGCTGTGAGCATATCTTCAACTCTCTAAGGTAGTAGTAGTGCCAAGAATGTACTTTTTTTTTTTTGACATCCTATTCAACACAATGCTTATTAATCCAAAGTTGGTAGGTCTTCCTTAAAAATGCTTCAAAATCATTGTGTACAATTTTGCTTCTGAAGAAGAAATTCATGCTTTTTTCCTCAAGAAATGAATTGGTTCGTTTTTAAATTGAAATTAATACTAAATAGAGGAAGACTTATTATTTATTGAATAAGTTGCTTATAACTAATTATTTAAAAAATAATTTTAGCTTCTTTATGAAATTAATATATAGAAAAAGATATATGCAAGATGCTATCTTAGTGATAGATTACTAAATGATTTCTAATATAACTAAAATCTCATTTAAAAAGCTGCAGTATTTATGTAGAGTGTAAGACAAACAAAATATATTAATTATTTCCATCATAATTCATATCTTGCTTTTGTTCCAGGAGCATAAGAATACTAGATTTCCTCATGTGTTTTTGCTTCTAGCTTTTTAATGCCAAGTTCTAAAAATTTCAAAAATCTTTTGCATTATTTTCTTTTTCTCGGTGTGATCAGAAAGTATGCTTCCCTAAATTTTAAATTTGCGCATGAAGCGATTTAGTCTTACTAACACTGGCAAACAGCTTGCGAAGTCACGACATAAGTCAAACTTTATGCCAGTCAAATACAAGAACAGACCAATCATACCGAAGCAAACACGAACTGACATTCGGTGTACGATTTTACTAAATCAGTTGCACATTCATCTTATTGGGTTTTAATGAAAGTGTCTGCATTCACCGGCTGGACTCGAATGGGATCTCTGATCACACCCACCATATGGCCCCGACATCGCTTCTACTTTTTTCACACCTGCAGCTACGTCTTGCTGGTGCTTTCTTCCGGTTTGCACAGAATGTTCGCAATGAGGTTGATCTATATTGGGACTCGCCACCAAGTTTCTGGGCCCAAGACTAACTATTGTGTGATAGTTACCTATAGTTTTTTGTTATGCTCTTACTGTAACTTTGTCCTTCTAAAATTAAAATTATTTGTATAATTTTCCCCTCTTCGTTTTTGTATGGTAAAATAAGTAAAAAAGAGGGGGGAATGCGTGAGAAAATATGGTGCCTTAGTAGAATATTTATTTTAAAAATAACAATTAGTGGAATATCTGTTCCACATGTGGTATTTTAATAAACGGTGAAATTTACTATATTAATTAGATTGAAAATAAGGTTTTACACTGACATGGATTAAAAATAGTCCTTCTTTAATTAAATAATCCCATTAATGGCAATTACTATTCCAATAATTTGGTTTGCATCTTCAGTATTAAACAACGGCATATGTATACCATGATGCTTTCACTGCAGTTTAACAAGCTTATCAGCTATATTCAAAACTACAGCTGATAAAAAAACAGCCAGTGAAACCCATCCTTCGTGATTATGAAGATATTTTTTTTCTCGATCATAATCGCTTACTCAGTTTGACAAATCTGGTTATGAGAATTTTTTTCCCCTTCAGTTAACAATTTAATATAATATCCTTTTAAGTTCTTGCTGTGATAAACAGGTCACAAGAAACTGCAGTTATTAATTAGCTCTTATGTGTCAGAGATCAATTTATCTACTTTTGTCAAGTTTGCCATCACATCCATTGTGATAGTGGATAGTACTTGATGGCATGAAATTGAAGGTTTCTTAGGAGGAGGGAGGACATTATCCCACATGTGCATAAGAGAAATACTGTAAATAAATAACTTATTCTTTGGTGATTAAATGCTTAATAAAAAAAATTCTGCATCCACCTGCTTTGATTTCATGAGTTTTTTTGCAATCTTTTTCAAACTTGCCACTTTCATTAGCATATTTGCTTTGGACCTGTCTCATATATATAAACATGTCAGAAGTGTACACATCTGAAAACTCACCCTGCCACTTTTTTGGCAGAGCTTTTAAAAGAAAATTCTTTTATTACAGTTAAGAATGAACAGAATTTAATGCATTTCTATGTATTAGTAAAGTACGATGTTATTTGTGTGTGTGTGTGTATAGCTACAAGCACAAACTTGATATTCTTGTGATCTTTTTAATGCAGGAAGTACAACTAGATCAAATTGACACGGACTCTGCATATATGCTGTTCTACGAGAGAGAAGGAATGGATTATCTGCAGTACATGCCCGATGTGAAAGGTAAAATACCCGATACAAGCGACATCGATGCAGAATTCGAGACGGATTTCCGCAAAATGTGTAGTCTTTCGTGAATTGAGCTTGCTTCTTTAGAAAGGAACATAAACGAGTGTAAATATGAACTCGGACATTGATATGTAAACCTTTGCGACACACTCCTTCAAGAAGTAAGAAACAAGTGAGTGGTTTTTCTCCCTTTAACTTGTGCGTGATTGAAATGAAACCTAGTCTTACAAACAATTGTACCATCCATCTGGAATGACAATGCCAAGTAAATAATTTTCTTTTTTCTATATACTGTCACCATAAAAAAATTGTGATGTACTTTTGCATTATTTGTGGTTTGCAGTTATTGTGCAGTAATAGCAAAGAGCATCTTAATGGGGGAAAAAACTCATTTTCCATCCCGGTCATTTTGCTTTTCATCTCACGTGAAGATCAAATATTTATAAAAGATCTCCAGTTTTTTTTTCCAGATTTAACAGATGCTTATGAATGTGTGTACGAGTGTTGACGTTTTCTAACTTTGTTAATGTGTTACAAAAACTAGTCGTGGGGAAGTTCTTATAAGATCTTATTTACATGAAAGTGTGAATGTGTAATCCTAGTCCTGCATTAAATTTTTATAGCACAATGGATACATAAATGTAAAAATTAGGAAAGTTAATTCACATTAATGTATTAACATGTTATAAATAATGATATAATGAATTTTTATAGGGTATTTTTGTCAACTGAATGAAATGAAATTTTTAATTGTGGCCAAAATTATATTAATGAGAAATAATCCAAAATTATATTAATAAGAAATAATTTCAGACCAATTTAAAAAAATTTATAGCAATAATTTAGTGCACGTTTTTGTAAAAATGACACACATTTGTTTTAAAGCCCAGAATTCATTCCGAGAGAATAAATTAATCCCTAAAATTGTTGGTGCTTCGATAAGAATCTAGTATTCTTTAAGCACGAATTTGTTTACTTATTTTCTAGTGTAAGTGCCCTTATTATTGTCATGCTACTTCTCAGGAATGCTGTAGCTTTCTTTCCTCTGTATATAAAATGTCAACACTGTGATTCTATCAGAGCTCAATGTTTCCTAGACGTCAAATGCTGCTATCGAATTAAATCGTCGGGCTTGAATGGCATCACTCTGTGATCTTTTTTTTTACATTATACCTACAAGCTGGTTCTTGTTAAAGACATACTCCTGCAGTATCACGTAATTTTTTAATTTATTTTGCTGAATGATTTTTCAGACCACTAAATAGAAGAAATCCAGTTATTTTATAATTTTTTCTGTTCGTGTGCGATTGATCATATGATGCACGTTTTGTTTATTTGAATTTTTTTTAAAAAATTTTATTTTTATGAGAACAAGACTAAGATTTTTGCTAGAATTTGCACAATTTTTCATTTGCAGTTTTATTATTTAGTTTAATAAGAAATGTTGTATAACTTGTTGTCACTTAATTTTAAATGCATTTTTTATCGTGGTGCCATACATGATTTTTAAGATAATATGTGACATCTATTCACTTTTTACTTATTCAATACTGAATATTTGTAATTACTTTATATCTGTTGCATTACGAAACATTAATACACAAATATCAATTTTGTATTATATTTTAAATTTCATGTTTGCTTTTTTTTTTTGTTGAAATTAATTGTGCTTAAAAGCTGTGTGTGTGTAGGTGTATATGCACATGCACACATACTTCCATGTAAACAATTATCAGATTTTTTTTTAATCTGATAATGTAGAAATGTACATGCAGCTTTTTATTTTTTACTTGTACATGAAGATTGTTTAAACTGCTTAATGCCTGTACGGATGTTGATCATTCCTGATTTGTATATATATAACAATTATCAGGACATTATCTTGCCATAGTGATAATGTGAATTAGTTAATTTTTATGAAATATTATTGATTTTGCAATAAAATTTGCTAGAATGTTCGTTAGTCTTCCATGTATAACTCATAACTTTTTCAAATGTGAAAAATTGAGATAATGTGAAATTGAATCAGAGGTAGTGTTGGTTTTGAACATCAGTTAGTGTTTTGTTTCAGAAGAGTATAAAAGACAAGGTGTTGAAGCTCTAAATACTTTTTTTATAATACATACAATGTGTAAAGAAGTAAACATTTAAATAATGAGTTTCAGTAAATTATTCATTTCGTTCTGCTTCATCCCTTGACTTTGAGATGCTGAAAATAATAAGGATACAATGTAATTAATCTATGTGTAACAATATATTTATTAAGGGAAACTTACGGAGATAAAATTAAGTTTACCTGCTGCCATAAGCTTTCTGAGACTTGATCGTTCTCCCTCCTCTCAGTGACGAAGCTGGTTCGCCATTTTCATCTTTGTCGTTGGACTGTGTTGTCAGAAATGCCTATGGATATATATTTAAAAAAATATGTCCTGTGTTAATTTTTTATAAGATATATTTCTCCAGAAGAAATGCTGAAATTAATTTGAATGTTAAAATTAATTAGGTTAAATTATGAGTACATACGCAAATATACGAGGTGTGTGGGGAGTCGGAGACGACTCAGAATCACACAGGAATGCAGAGTCGAAAAAAGAACAGAAATGGCAACACATTAATGGAACGGAAAATATTTTATTGTGTCGCCCAACTGGTCTAGTGGTTAGCATCGCCGACTGCCGTGCCGAAGGGCTCGGGTTTGAATCCCGGAGAAGGCATGGATGTTTGTAAATGTATAGTGTCGGTGCGGCACTCTAAATATGCGGCGGAGCTGAAAGTCCACTCGTGTGGTTTGGTGAAAGACCCTCGGACCTGTCTCCTCCGGGATGCTCTCCATCAAAATTGGGGGCGGTACTGAGCCAAATTGCACTTTCACCTGTTAGGTGCTCAAGATTGTTGCCAACGATAGGTGTAATCTAGCACTCCTTGACACAAGACTTCTCGTGGGCTTGGGCTGACTATGTCAGACAAGTGAGTATGAGTAACAGCAACAATAACGTTTTATTGGAAGGTTGTTGTACTACAACAGGTGTTCGAAATTGCGACCAGAAATCGTCTAGCAGGCCTGAAAGCAGTGCTGGATAGAATCCCTTATGTTCTGGAAGATTCCTGGCATATCATATATTCTGGTTTATCTCAATCCATTGTCCAGAGGGTACTCATGGCAAACCAAATAAGTGCATACCGTTTTCATTGCATCCAATTATCAGAGCCTGGGGATTATCCATTCCAGAGGATATTTGCTATATTATAGTTCTTGCAACAGAGTGCTACAGTCAGCGGATTTGCTGCATCCACATTGTTCACGAATGAAACATGAGGAAGCCTTCAATCAGCATAATGTCCATGTGTGAGCTTTGGAGAACTTTCATCGTACACAGCCATATGCAGCTCAAGAGCATTTCTCGGTCAATGTTTGGTCAATTCTTGGAGTTTATACCTCATTGGACCATTACTTCTGTCCAGTCGTTTGGATGGTAGGTCATACCTGATCATCTTGCAAGAAGTTCTGCCCCTAACTTCATGATGAAGCACATGTTCCCATATCGTTACACCGCTCCTCCACATTACACGATTGACGTCTGCCGACACCTCGACGTAACCTTTGGACATCAGTGGATAAGGTCGTGGTAGCCCAGTTCATTGGTTTGCCAGATCACCGGACCTATAATGCATGGACTTCTTCTGGGGTCACATGAAGAGTTTGGGTATACAAGACTCTTGTTCCTTCAGGTGAAGACCTCATTGCTCAAATATATGTAGCTGCCATGAGCATACATGACATACCAGGAGTCTTCCAGACCGTTAGGAATTCCATGCAGCACTGCTGTCAGGCCTGCCTGATGACTTCTGGTCATAATTTTGAACACTTATTGTAGTACAACCTTTCAATAAAATAGTTTCTGTTCTTTTTCTTTGCACCCTAGCTCGAAGGTACAGCATTTGCGACCTTGCATTCCTATGCGATTCCGAGTCATCTCTGTGTCCTCTACACACTGTCCAAGTTTGTCAGTCTGGTAGCGAATCACCCAGTATAATCTGTTTCAAGTAGACACATATTATACACCTGTATTCAAAGTTTGTAGAAAATGCTTGTAGATCAGTTTTTAATTTAAACCTAAAAATTAAAACATAACATCTTACAATGTAACAACCAGTAGAACACAAAAGAAAAGACACACTTGGGAGATCGCCTATATTGATATTTGGTCATCCTGTTGTTTTGTGTAGTTTCAGTTGTCTGACCCTGTACAGCTGTTTTGACAACATACACAGTGGAATCACATGATGAGAAATCTGACAAATAAGGCAATGATAAAGGTTCACATTTAATGGCTCTCCCTTGCATCTGGACAATGGCTAAAGAGGACGAAAAGCGCAATGCTAGGTAATCTCGCCTGTACAAGCCAGAGCTGTGTTTTTCCCTAATGTGGTTATCCCTGAGGTTATCAACATGGTTGTAGATATGGTATTCTCCATCATGAGTGTGTGTCCATCATTGTAGTGATGATCTCATAAGCTGACATTGCTGTATCTATCGACAGGGAGGGGGTAGGAATACAGCAGCATGCGAGATTCAAATCCCAGATAGTTTGAATCTCGCATGAATTTCAAAGAGGAAACTGAATTTGTTATCACAACGAGTCGATGCATATTACTTCATAGTTACAGCAGTTACTATGAAGTAATGCATCGACTCGTAGTCAAATACCTGACGAGGGACACATAGCTACAAACTTTTCTGGTTTTTAATATTTAGACTTTAATAACAAATATTTCCCAGCAACAAATGAAATGTATTGAATTAATGAAACTTCAACTAGGTGAATTCCATTCCACCATCTCCAGCAATTTTCAGAATTTTTTTTAATAAATTTTATCTGAATTGTCTGAAAGGTGAGCTGTTAATAACAAATAATTAAATTATGTTAGTTAGATACTCTTAGTCATAACAGATTTACATGATTATAATTACTTCCCCCCCCCATTTCTAAAAAATATCCATTAAGAAAGCACTAAGAACATGTTACAGCAGTTATAAGGATTTACATTATATCCAGTTTTCTACTCAATAGCTCCAAAACAACAAGTGTCAAATCAGGCCATTGCTGCCTACAGCACTGTAGGTTAGTGCTGTAGTGCCATTTGCACTGCACTAACTACATTATCCTAGATGACACCACTTCTGCTACTGAAAGTATATTAATGTGATCTGATTGACAAGTACTGCAAGTTTATGCACAAGACATGATTTTCTGCAAAAAGTTTTTAACTCTTATGTACCAAAATGGCCAGATGTTTCCAATTTGAAGAGATAAAGGATTATGTCTTTTTTCACCATTTTCAAAGTGTAGAAAATAAGGTGAGTTTATTGTTCCTGGACAAGAAAATCTCTAAATTGTTGTTATGTTAGCTTTTTGTACAGTGTGCTTTTTCTTCCATGGGTACTTATTTGTTTGAAGATTAAATTTTAAAGTTTCGTATTTTCATAGAGAAAACTGAATTTGTTCATTTTACTAAACTATTCCTAGTGAAAAGTTCCTCCTTTTCACTTTTAATCACTCAGCATTGTACTAAAATGTTGGATTCATAGAGAATGTAATAATTTGCTTTTTAACATAATGCCTAGGCATTTCAAAATCTAAAAGCTGACTTTGAGAAAATATTCAAAAAATCACAAACTTGTACACAATTTCTTAATTTGTTTTGAGCTGCTATACTATTGTACATTTACTGCATAGTTTTCATATTTAATGCTGTGCTTTAAGTTATTCGGCATTTGCCATGACAAATAATCGAGTCAGATTTAATTTATTATTAATAACTGAACCATTTGCTAATTTTAATAAACATGATCTTCGAAACCAAAATGTTTTGGTTTTAGATGTATGCGAACTAAAATGGCATCTACGGAGCTAATAAATTATTGATATCAGTTAGTTAATGATTGTGTTCTGTTTGGAGGTATTTACACCTATCCCTCGATTTACACGGTTAAAAAATTAAAGGATTTCAAAAACTTTGTAAAAATGTATATTTGGCTGCATACATGCAAATACATATATTTAAAGTAATATTTTTGAATCTCTTTCCTTTGGTAGAGCTGGTTGCAACAACAATGATGGGGATTTTCCGTGTCGTAAAAGAGGAATTCTTGTAATATCGTGTGAGTGCAAAAGTTCTACCCGTTTTTGGATATGCAAATTTGAAACGGAATTGATGTCACACGACATTGTAATTATGAAAATCGTCGGCCAGTCAAGCATGCAGATGCCTCACATATAAATGCATCGTGTCTCGCATAGATAATCGTCTGAAAAAAAACTCGGAAGGTGTAACATGGAAAGCGAGAAGGAACATATAAGACACTGTTTGTTATTAGAGTTCGATAAAAAGAGTACGCCAACCGGCAGCATGTCGCAATGTTTGTCAAGTTTATGGGGAGAATGCAGTAGACAAAAGCACATGTCGTTGATGGTTTCATAAGTTTAGGGAAGGAGACTCGGGCTAGGAGTTGACAGCCATCACATGTTGGAGAAGACGATACTGACCAAGCCATAAGGAACAACTCAAACTCAACTGTGCAAGAATTAGTGGAGAGCTTCAACATACACCGAACAACGGTCGAGAGACGGCTGGTTAAGTTGGGTTTTATGAGAAAGTTGAATCGTTCGGTTCCACATAACCCGACAGCTAATTAACAGGATGACAGAATCACCACCCGTGTTTCCTTGCTTTCCCGTAGAAAAACGACCCTTTCCTGACATGAATTGTGACAGGAGATGAGACGTGTCTGATACCCTTCTGATCTGCCTGCATCAACTTCATCCCAAGAAGGTGTTATTGAGTGTGTGGTGGGATGTGCAGGGAATAAATTCACTGGAAGGTCCTGCCACTCAACCAAACCATTACTGCTGCCTCCTTCTGTCTACAGTTAAGACAGGCTGCATTCAAATTTGGTAGCAAAGCGGCCAGGTCTCATTGATTGTCGCGGTGTTATCCTTCATCATGATAATGCCAAACCACATGCTGTTATTATCACTCACGAAAAGTTATTCGACTTTGGTTGGGAGGTTTTACCGCATCCTCCCTATTCCCCTGGTACCAACTGACTATCACCTGTTTCGTGTGTTGAACAATTCCTTCGGTCAAGAAAATCTTTGATGATCTTGATGCTGTGAAAATTGCCACCCAAGACTTTCTTGACTCGAAAACGCCGGAATTTTATCGCCGTGGGATTAATCTCCTACCAGAAAGATGGCAAGAGGACATAGATAACAATGGGAATTATGCACAATAATAGGTACTGTTTATTTGCTCTTCTTTATGGGTAATGAAAACGGGTAGAACTTTTGCACTTACCGAATATGTATTTCACAAGAGTAAAGCTATTTGGTTTATGTGAACTAGCGCTTTAGCAGCAAAGAATATATCATTTTTATCTACATATTTGAATGTTTACTGGTAAGTTTTCAACATTTATATTTTTATGGCATTTTTATAATTTACGTAAATTTTTTATATAATGCCAACAGATTTGAAAAAATTCAAATAAAAAGAAAAGTTATTTCTTTAGAAACAAAAATTAAAATATTAGATCATCTACGTAATAGAGAAAGAGAAACATATGTTGCTAAATTTTACTCCATGAATAAAGCCACAGTAAGGACAATTAGAAAAAGTGTAGTAGCTGGAACATGCAGCAGTAACAGCATAATTTCATATGTAAGAGGTGATACAATGGAAAATATGGAAAAAGCATTAGTGATATGGGTAGAAGACTAAAATCAAAAATGGATTCCAATTGATACTAATGCTATTACAAATTAGACTTTAAAGATTTATAAAGGACTTAAGAATCAGTCACCGAATTCGTCAGATGAAAAAAAAGTGTCTTTTTCCACAAGTCATGGCTGGTTTGAGAGATTTAAGAAAGTGCATCTGCTGATTTGGATGTGCACAACAATATCCAGCAAAAGTTGCTGAAATCATTGCCGCCAACTCCTACACTTCTGATCAGATCTTCAATGCTGACGAGTCCGGGTTGTTCTGGGAAAAAAGACTTGAAAGAACCTATTTAGCTAAAGCTTGCAAATCAGCTAGTGGTCATAAGGTAGCAAAAAGTCGTATAACAATTATTTTCCATTGCAATGCTTCAGGCGATTATATAATGAAACCACTTGACAAATGAAAAACACCACGCTCATTTAGAGGAATAAACATAAATAACCTCGTTTTTTGGAAGAAAAGTGTGAGTCACTGCCGTAGCTTTCAATGAATGGTTTCATCACACATTTTTCCCAGATGTAAAAAATTATTTAAGGGATTGCCTTTTAAGGCTCATCTATTAATCAATAATGCACTAGGTCATCTTCAAGATTTACAAATGATTTATAAAAATGTAGAAGTTGTCTTTTTACCAACAACAGAAGAACTTGCAAGAATACAACTTCCTTTACAACCAAGGAATAATATCGACTTTTAAGGCACTGCATATCAAACAAACCTTCAGGTATATTTTAGAACAAAAGGAGAATGATGAATCTCTTGCTCTTATGAATGCTTGGAAGAAATTTACAATCTTAGATTTGTTAAGCATGTTGGACTGTCATAAATTAAACAATCACCGCATGCTAGACAGCAATATGGCCGGATGCTGCTAAAGATTAGAATGGTAGATTACCATTAGAGCACGAATATTCTCGGATTGGACCAAACTATAGGAGGAAAAGGTTTTGAGGATTTAGCTCAAGCAGATATGAAGAAATAATGGCTGATGAAGAACTAAATGAGGATGAGTTAGTTAACATGATTCATGAAACAAATAAACATGATGAAGAGCAATCTGAACCAGTTGCGTTCACAGCTAGAGTCATCAGCATAGGACTGGAATTGGGAAGAAAATTAGGTAACACTGATATGACACGAATGATGAACGAGCTCTCCGATTCCAACGGGAGCTTAGTAAGTACTTAAATCAATATGAGGAGGTTTACAAAGATTTAGGGAAAAAACCTAGACACTTGTTAATCACGGATTTCACTATGAAGTCTTCTCGATCTGAGATCTTCGCTAATTCGTCAACCATTGAAGCAGAATCTTATCAAGAACACTCAAGTGATGAAAGTGACATTATACCAATCAAGAAGAAAAGACTAATATTTCATAAAAGTGATGGCAGTGATTAAATTTATAATAATTTTTTAAATGATCTTATATTTTCCTAATGTAAAATAAATTAAATATGTACTTCTATTACGAACATATAGTTGTTATTTTGTGAAAGAAGTATAACTTTATTCATTTTAAGATGTCTTACTTTTGTTTTATGTAAATAAATAACTAAATTATGCACATTTAGTGTGTTTTTTGTTTTACATAGCAGGCTCTAGGTACCATTGTTTTATCACATTTGGAGAAATTATATACATTTATGCAGATTCTTTATTAATTAATTTCTTTAAATATAATACAGCGCTGCAAGATTTAGTGGCAACAGTTTGAAAAAGTGATTCAGACTTTTAACGTTTCCATCGCAAAACGAAAACAATAGTCCTTCCGGGATCCCTCTGGACTAAAAAGAGAGAGAGACTAACAATAGTTTGGAAATACAATTATCAGAGTTTTACAAGAGAATGCTCCCAATGTTGAATGCCAGAATTGGTTTAAAAGAAATACAACTGATTCTGCATATTCATAAAGAATAGCTAAAATTGGATATTAAATCTCTATAGATAATTTAGGAAAAAAAATGATGAAATATTAAGTAATTGAAATGCCAAATATGTAATTGCATATATGTGTTTTCAATCAGCACTTTAAATCGAATTTATAGCTAACTCTTTTTACCTTCTAAATTAGCAAAATCATGTTGAAACTTTTTGCATGCTGATGCAATTCATATTTGAAAAGATAGAAAATAAATTTCACTGAATTTGCAATCTAAAAAGCACAACATTCCTCTTATTTGATTTTGAGAGTGACATGGTAACAGTAGGTTAATGAGTAGAATAAAATTTTAAAAATATATATATCACAGATTACTTCAACGGATGATACCACGTGTGCAGCTATTGCAAAACTGTTGGCGCGTTTATGCGGTGCCTGATGCACAAACGAGAGAATACGACAGAAGCTGCACTCGCGGTCATTATTCACACTTTTTAACTCGACTATTAGCTGTCGCATAATAGTTTTCATATAAAAAATAATATCAATTTACTTACCCTTGCTGTAAAAAGCATCCATCCAACCTTCATAAAACATCAACAAACAAATCTAGCTTTAAAAAAATGTCTTCATAAAATCGTTTGATAGATTCAATACAATATTTTAAATTTTCTATTTTTTATGTTTTTGAATAACATTCTTAGTTTCTTAACTACCAAGAAATGAAACAAACTAATTATGTTTGAATATTGATCAGTTATAGTTTACTAATAACTTTGTGGAAAGAAATGAAATTAATGAATCACTTTCTTTTGGACATTGAGTTAGTTTACCGAATTTCATAAATATATTTTATCTGCATAAGAGCCGTACCACTTGCCTGTCCCGCTATATTCACCATCGTTCTATACATCCTCGACCCTACAGAAAAACCATTTCGCATTATTTTTTCGTTGTACCTTATCCCTTCTCACTTGGTGACAGAAAAGCAGAACTGGAAATCATCACAATCTGGAGCTCTTTCTTATACCCTTATAATGCATTATATGAGTAAGATAATTTAAATCTATCTAACAGAATTATTCTGAATAAGTTAAAATTTTATTAAAAGAGTTTATTTTTTTATGCAAATTTCTTCCTATTCCATTCAGATATTTTAATATTAATGAAGTTATTTGCATAATTATACCCCCTCTTTTATCTGCTTTGTAAATAGTTATATACATGTCATTTCTTTTTATAGTTATATACATGTCATTTCTTTTTATTTCACATCTAATTTTTTAATTCACCTTTAAGTAAACTACACACACTTTCGAACTGAGAAATCATAGTCACTTTTCTAATAGGTTATGTTTACAACTCCAAAACAGCTTTAAAGTCAGAGAAATGTGCAAGAACATAAATTGAAACTCTGGATATGTATATATGTTGGTGAAACACCGAAATCTGGAGAATGTCGACTTTCACCAGTGAATGTCAACATTCACATAGTCGCTTGGTGTATGTCCGAAATATTTACTAATTATTACTAATATATTACCGAAATATTACTAATTACAAATACTCTTATTTCTGACTTACACCGGTAAATGTCTACATTCACCATGTACTAATGGTGAATGTTGAATATATGAGAATATTATATTTTCTTCTCCGTAATTCAGTCACAAAAAAAAACGCACTAGAGACCTAAAATAAGAACTTAAAGCACACAGTACATTTAAAATCAGAAAGGAAAATAATAGAAGTTAAAAACTTAATTAATTATGCAGTACGTTCTAAATGAGAAAATAAAAAAATAGTAATAAAATACTTAATTACGTGATTCAAATCTTATTTATTGCAACAACTTAAACTATTATGAGACTTTGAATTGCACAAGAGGCCCTCCCTTTTACAACTGCATTTATGGGAAACAGCCGGTCGCCTCTCTTTTCGACCTACACCGGAGCATATCTGTGATGGTCGACATACACCGGTGAGGGTCCGAATGTACAAGAATGCAATGTTTCGCCGAATGTTGACATTTTCTGGTGAAAGCTGACATTCTCTAATTTCGGTCTTTCACAGTAACATATATAAAACACTGCCATATATGAATGTTTTTCCAACCAGCATTAAAATATTATTCATGACTGCTTACCTGGATCTGCTGAATTACATCTCTCTGCATTTCTACAGCCATGTGATGTACATCATGATCGGAACTGTTATACATTATTGCATTCTGAAACATAAGCATCATATCTCTGTGGAATTCATCCGTTGTCTTCACAATGCCATTGTCTATATTTTTCTTTATTAATGACAAATCCATAGGCCTGTTCAAATGAATTATTATACTAAGTTTTCAAATATCGAAAGGAAAATAAAAATATACAAACAAACAAAATGCACAATTTAATACTGAGATTACACATTTTAATGAAAAGTACTGATAGCCCAAGATAATATATATATATACAGTAGAAGTCCAGAAATCCACAATGCTTGGGACCAGAGGTTATGCGGATTTTAGGATTTTGCGGATTTCGGGACAAAAAAAGCCAAATTATAATATTAGACTAAAAGTGCAAAATAAATAAGGCATATTAGATATATTTACTTAAATTATCATGTACAATAATATACATTATTACATTATTTTCTTATATGCATTAAATTATATATTTATTATATTATTCATTTGTATTAGTGATTACAGGAATATTTTAAAG